>JABFQM010002388.1:0-15314 GCA_022816865.1 Zelostemma sp. ZL-2020 | reverse complement strand
TTTTTCCTCAATCAAACAAGCCCCGAAAACCCCATAAAACCAACGTTACGTGTTATACGACGACGCGATCCAATAATGCGACATCGGTTTCGCCATATCCTGATAAACTTCGTCGTATTTCTCGTCCCAAATATCGTTCTCTTTGCAAAACAGAAAGTCTATAAATTTCGCGAAAGTAAAGTACGGCTCTTGCACGTCTCTTTGCGGGTCTTACAGGTAGTCGCGGATGAAACGCGAGGCCCCGTTTCGTTGTTGCCCAAGGGATCTTGTTGTTCGTTAAGGAGGAAACTTTGTCATTCATGGAGATTGACGGTGCGGCCGTTGTTCGAGTAAATGAGGAGTTTGTTCCAGTCGGCGTGGTTCTGGAAGGGCATTTTTTGTTTGTTTCTTATTGTGATGTGTAGATTTGTGTGATGTGAATTTGAGGGCGTGGATTTGGAATGTGAAATTTTACGATGTAAATTTGGGATATGCGAGTTTACAATGTAAATTTACAATTAATATTCCTAATCTTGAAACCTAATGCTCTAATCATTTGCGCAAAATCAACCCTCGAAACTTGAAAATTGACAAAAGCGGCTTTAAAACATTCGACAACTTTCCGAAATATTTCGGAACGTTACGAAATGATTTTCAAACCAGAAAAACGTATCAAGGTTGTAGCAGTTGTATACGTATTTTGAGAATTCATTGTTTTAATATATAATTTGGAGATTTTTCCATATCGTTTTTCGAAAAATTCCTCGTCAATTGAAACACAGACGTACACTTATGAGGGACAGATATCAAGTGTTTGTTTACATGGAATTATATCCTAGTGTTGGTAAAATTTATTCGTATATGTGACCCGCTCCGAAAAAAGGGGGCTTACTGCTCAAAAACCAGATTTTAAAATAGAATCATACCATATAGAAAGAAGACCGCTGAATCAATTAAAATTGGTTTTGAAATCATAGGCTATTTATTTATCCTGTTATTACAGTTTAAAGTCAGGCATGTAATTCTACGGTAGCAATGCGACTTCGAGCATCTTGTTTACTTGTCAGCACCTTTTTGAGCCCACCTAGGGTGATCGTCAGGGCCGCAGCAAATGCTTTCTACTTCTTTTATATTGTAGTGAGTTAAAATAAAATGTTGTGTATGTGTGGGTGCAAGTACGTGTGAGAAAGCGTGGAGTCATGTGTCGTCATAGAGATGGCGTGAGTGGCAGGAAGCGAGTGGACGAAGGAAGAAAGAGGGGAGTGCGGAGAAGACGGAAGGCGAGTCAGTAGAAAGAGAGACCGCGTGTAGAGTCCCGAAGAAGATTGTTCCACGTTTAAATATTAAATAAATGTTCCGAATATTTACGTTGTGAATAAATTGTTTTGGTTATAAATAAATTACAGAATTTCTGGCTTATTACAATATTGAAATTTCTGACTTTTTATGTAAAAAACAAAAATCTCCATTAAACAGAAAAATGAATCATGTGAGCCTTTAAAACTTGCGATAAGGAATACAATTTTAATTTCAGTTAAAAATCTATACATTCTCACATTAGTTTCGCAAAGCGGCCCTGCTCGTACTACCTGGCTCGGCCGAAAGAAGGAAAATTTCACCCCCGAGGCTTCAGGTAAAGGCCGAGACTCGCCTATCTTCAAACGCGTTTTCTTCGAAAAGTTCTTCCGAGCCGTAAGCCCCCTTCTTTCGGAGCGGGTCACATATGACGTATAGGTCGAAGTCCTATCGGGCCGTAAATTGAATTGTGAAGGAAAACGATTACTATAATTGAAAATGTGCTTGCTTGAAATATTGTTTCTTAGTCATGTAATGTAGTATTTTATTATAAATAGGGTTTAAATTTTTAGTATGTTTGTTTATTGATGTTAGTGCTATGTGAGTTCAATCGGTTTCCCAGCGGTTCGGTAACGCGACCGCACGAAGATTTCCATCATGCCCGAGAAGTAATGCTGGGCTTCTTACGTCTCTAGAATAGCGGAAAATCCTGCGACCAGTGTTGGTCACATCTTTCATGTATTCAGAGTCCAATGCACCTCCATTATTCGAGATTTTAACCGCAAAAACACCGGTATATTCATCATCTCCGATAATGAACGTGACAATACTCTCAATGTCACCGAAGTAGTCGCCGCCATCAAAGATTGAGTTGCAGTACTTTACAACTCTATCGTTTTGACCCTGGTACTGTGAGCCGTTAATAATCGCTTTTTTGTACGTTGTAAAAACAAGGTCGTCTTCAAAATCGCGGTTTTGTTGACGCAGTAAATGCCTCTCCCACAACTCAGAAGGTCGTACTTTTGGGTCTCCAATACCATAAAAATCACTTAATTCTACTTGACGTGGAATTCTCCACTTTCGAAGAATTAGAACTGTCTCCAACATACGACTTGTTTCGGGTGCTACCGTATCATCGTCGATTGCTGAGTAAATAAACTTTACTAAAATGAATCGAATAGCAATTTGGTCGACTATCCGGTAAGGACTGGTAGCCTTGTCAACTAATCTTTTATTCCATGATTCGAAAGGCAACGCCGAATGGACCCACAGCGGGCCCCAATTCCTAACACTGGTGGGCAGATGCCTCAACAAATGGACGTTGAAGGACATGTTATCTTGTCCGAATAACCGCTGGAACTGCAGAGTAAATGAGTTGAGCAATTCCTGGGCATCATTTATTTCGGCAGCAGTGATGGAACTTTTGTTGAGCAAGTAAATCGCTCTACACAATTTCGCCAAATGTTGTAAATAACGATGCGGTAAGATTCCTTGCAGACACGGCAGAGCGTAGAATAGCAGCCAGTTTCGCCATTCCGAAGCTTTCCACTGTTTCCACATGTCGATACTGCGAGGCGTCCTTGATATTCTAGTCGGCGTTTGAATACTCAACATTCGACTATCAATTACTTCTCTATTCCTCGGGGAGCCAACACGAGCAAGAACTGCGGGACGTTTCGCCATGATTAGTCGAAAATGTTGTTTCGCAACTCCTAAGTAAACGGCGTGCGACACTTCGACCACTACTCCAGAAGCAAGATTGAAAAGAGGAAGAAGAAGCAGCGCCGAAAGGCCTTTAACCCCGTTAACGATACGATCTTCACGGTGAGCAGTAATCATATCGTTTCTTATCCCCTCATGGGTCCGACAATTAGCCGGCCTTCTGTACACTGGATATACTCGTAACCCACGGCGCACGGCTTTTCCTTTTGCAAGGCAAAATGAGCATCCATGAAGTCCGTTAAACTGCTTCATTCTCAAAATCTGTGGACGAGCGACAGAGTCGGCAGTTACAATGGTCGTTACGAATTTGCTCGTTACTTCTGTTACTCCGTCCGGTTTCCACTTGACCCCATTTATGTGCAAGTCGCACAACTCGTCTACCACAGGCTGCAAAATGTTGTTCATCATCGGATGATGATCTGCGACCCATATTCCTGCCATCATTGTGTGTCTTTTCCGCGCGTGGGGTGGTAATTCATTCAACATGAGTAGAACGGGGTAGCACGTACTCTTGGATGATTTACTGAGTTGGACGCCATCGGTCCACAGGGTGAAAGAGAAATTTAATTCGTTCGATAGAAAATTTCCATCGCGACACAAATTTTTGTATCCTTCACCGTCATAGATGTCTTCGATAGCGTTTTCGTCTGTTTTTGTCCTTGTGAAACGGTACCGCAAAGATTGATGTATGTTGGGCGTTTTGAAAAGCAGTTTAAGTTGCGCTCGTAGGCTAATCTGCATGAAGCGTGTAATATTTTCGTTTTCTTGTCCTGCCTCGCAAAAACCACATTCGCACTGCTGGGTCGGGACGTCACCTATACCAACGTTTCTTTCACACTTGGGACAAAAAAGATGATGGGTAAAATTGGCGTCGTTTCTCCCTAAATGCCTCCATAATGCTGCTTTAGAGGTCGGTAATCCTAAATACTCGACCGCCGAATTTGACCACTGCAGTTGTTGCAATAATGCTTCGTACGGAGTATTCCAGCGTAGAGCAAAGGCTACTTGGAATAGTAAGTGGTCTCGTGACACTATGTGAGGTTTGTGAACGGGCACCAAGTTTGGACCATCTGCTAAACAGAAAAAGTCCGGAGTCTCTTCTTCTTCTTCTCCGTTTTCTTCTTCTCCTTCTTCTTCTTCGTCTTCTCCTTCTTCTTCTTCGTCATCTCCATTGTTTTCCTCTTCTTCACTGCCAGAATCGTCGTCCAGATCGGAATAGTTTTCATCGTCCCTAATATCGACGTGGACATCTGCATTGCCATTTTCTTCGTTAACGTTTTCGTCATCACTGCTGATGTCGTTTTGATCATCTCTATCCTCGTCGTTAGCACCAGCATCGCCGTTGCCGTTGTTTACGTTGTCGCCACCAGCAAGTTCATTCCTTCCCACGAAACCCTCGTCAAACGGTTCCAAGCCAAGCCCATGTGCATCCTACGCAACCGTCACGAATTACATTCAAACCGTAAGGAAGATATTACCGAAAACATGATAAAGTTTTGTACTCGTTATATTCCTTCGAGTGAAATTCTATTCGATTTATGGTACAACTTTCGAAACTCAGATTGGAATGAGTTTTTTACTCCAATGTAGTGAAATATTACTCTTTTAGGGTGAAAATTTGAATTATAGAGTGAGGTGTTTGTTGTGGCTTCGCCTTTCGTTAAATATAAGAGTACTCCCGCGCATCACGTGGAGGCGCTCGCGTCCCTTTCGGCGCGCCCTCTTTTTCCCTCGTCGGACTACGGCGTGTCCGTCGTCCTTTTTCCCCCTCTCTTGATACTACTACGACTCCGACCACGGGAGGAAGGGCGCCATTCCAGATCTTTGAGTCGAATCTGTTCTGTTCCTTTATAAAAAATGTGAATTCAAATAAATGATAAAAAATAAAGTAGCGGCTAAGATCCTTCAGCCCCACAAATAAAAACTATACAGTCCACTCGAATCAACATGGTCCTTATCGACCGGATGGAACTGGTTGAAATTACGGCTCGCCCGAGTTGATGGAAATACAGCCGTCCAGCGACCACATGGTCCCGCCAACCAGAACCCGAGGCTGTAAAAGTTGGTGAGGTTGCGATCTCATCCAACTAAGGAGGTGGAACATCCCAAGAATTCCGAAGATATCCCGGAGGAGGAAAGTCCATTTGATTTTCTGACGCAATATCGCCCGACGCTTGCAGCCACGCGAGTCCAGCTTACCAAGATTTCGACCAGCGAGGCATCGCCGAAACGCCCGAGGTCAACACCACATCCCAAGGCCCAGCTCTCTCGTGCAGTCGACGCACCAGGAGGCCACAGGTAGAGGTTAGCTTGACATTGTCACTTCTGCGGTCGTGAACGAGTCAAGATTCCCTAATTCATTCCCACCTCGTGTTTCCTTTTTATTTGTCGCAGTGTTTGTGCCGGTTTTGAAAAAAAAAAAAAAAAAAAAATCAAAAAATCGATACTTGAACTCGTTTGATATATCGATAATTGAGCTTCGATACCTAACTCGTTCGATATATTGATAATGGATAATCGATTCTCGACCCCTAACGATAAAAGTGAAATTCAAATCTTGTCGCGTTTATTTCGTAACTTAAGTACTTTAATCCACTTCTGAAGTCGTTTTTGTTTTGTGCCCGTGCATTTTCCCCCCTTTGTTTTGTTTTTTCTTGGCAGTATTGAGTTTTAATGTTTATGAACCTCGCATTCGAAAAACATGCTACGTGGATTTGATCCAGCCTCCCAAAACAAAGTGAAGTGAGCACCTGGCATCACGCGATCCGTGCTAATGGTGGAACATTGAAATACAACGTTACCCCATCCCTCGACATTATAATCGATCCTTATTGAAATTGTCTCACTGTCCATTGGAGATGCCAGCGAGAGTTTAAATTGAGAAAATTCCCGAAGTAATTGAACGTGGTTTAAAAATGGCGGACCCGAAATTGACGCGTAGGCGCGGTGCGGTAAAAGCCCGAGTGACGTCTTTCCGAAATTTTGTTGAAATCTTTGAGACGTCATTAGATAAAGATGCAGAGCCTAATGAAACAGATTTAATTGAACTAGAAGAACGTCTCAACAGAATTGAGGAAGCGTTGTCTGATTTTGAGGAAGTACAATCCGAGATTGAGCAGGTAATTGAAGAAGAAAACTTAGAGGAAGCGTATAGCGAAAGAGAAAGGTTCGAAAATTCATATTTTGCTATTACTGCGAAAGCAAAACAGCTTATAAATCGTTTTCGAAAGCCCCAGGTTACCGCTCACTTATCCAATTCCGTTGCATCAAGTCAAGTTTCGGGAAGTAGCTCCCACCAGGATATTTTTCATCATACGCGAGTCCCGGCGTTAAAGCTTCCGACATTTGATGGAACATATGACAATTGGCTCCTTTTTTACGATAATTTTAAAAATATCATCCATTCAAATGACACCCTCTCCGCAATCCAGAAATTTCAATATTTGAGCACATCCTTGAAGGGCGAGGCTGCTCAAGTTATTCAAGGGCTGGAAATTTCCTCCACAAATTACGAAGCTGCATGGGAACTATTGGAGAAGCGTTACCAAAACAAGCCTCTAATGATTCACAAGCACATACATGCAATTTTGGAATATCCAAAAATTTCCAAACTTAATTCCTCATCCCTCCGCGATTTTACAAATGCCTTAAATGGGCATATGCGTGCATTAAAGGCTCTTGGAGAACCTGTCGATAACTGGAACAGCTTACTAGTTGAAATTGTAGTGGGGAAATTGGATGTGAAGACGAAATTGGAGTGGGAGAAGAATCGGCTTGATGAATCTGAACCTGCAAATAATTCCGATCTTCTATCTTTTTTGGAGAAGCAGCGCCAGTTGTTTGCAAGAACCGAGGACCCTAATAAATCCTCTGCCGAACAAACACATCTCCGTGGTCTCAGTAAAGCACCGCCTCCCAAACTATCCACTTTTTCTCACGCGGCTTCAGAGCAGCCACATTGTCCAATATGTCAAGATCGCCATTTCATATACCTTTGCGAGGCCTTTGCCCAAATGGCTGTCGAAGAAAGAATAGCTTCAATCAGGGGGTTAAATCGATGCCTCAATTGTTTTCGCCCTGGGCACAATTCGTTTGAATGCAGATCCCAAACAAAATGTCGCAAGTGTGACAAGCCTCATAATACCTTGTTGCACATCGAAACCTCCCACCCCCGTGTCTCTCACTCAAAAGGTGCTAAGGCGTCTACCAACGTAGCGATTGATGCGGAAGAATCGAGTGATTCGGAAGAACCAAAGTCTACCATGGCAAACGTTGCCAATGATGACTCAAATTCTACCCGAGTTCTCCCAACAGCTATCGTTACCCTGTTGGGTCCCCATGGTGCACGGCAAGAGTGCACAGCCCTGCTCGACTCAGCTTCGCAATCTAATTTTCTCTCGAAAGAAGTAGCTTCGAAGTTAAAATTGCCGCTTACCCCAACCAGCATTCGCGTAATTGGTATTAATCAAGGCCAATCTTTCGCCTCTGAAACAACCGAAGCATGCATTCAATCAAAGCATAGCTCATTCAAAGAAAAATTAACCTTCATTTTATCAGAAAAGGTCACCCATAATCATCCTAGCGAGCCTCTGGACCTCAAAAAGCTCCACTTCCCAGAGCATATCTCGCTCGCTGATCCCAACTTTCACGTACCCAAAAAGATTGATATGATCATAGGAGTTGACTTGTTTTGGGATCTTCTGGGTCGAGATCCTCTCAGCCACCCCTATCTCCACGGAACGAAACTCGGATATGTTGTTTCGGGTCGTATTCTCCGCAGGAATACATTTCCAAATTCCACCTTTTGCAATCTCGTCCGTGTAGAAGATAATTTATCTCGTCAACTACAGAAATTTTGGGAAATCGAAGAGTGCACGGCACTTGAAATGCTTTCTAATGAAGAGCTTGAATGTGAAAAAATCTTCATGGAAACAATTCAAAGAAATGAGAATGGTCGCTTCATCGCCACCATCCCGCTTAAAGATAGCCTTGACTCCCTTGGAGAATCCCGAAATCAAGCTGAGCGCAGATTCCTATCCCTTGAAAGAAAATTGAAAAGAAATCCCGATCTCAAGGCAAGGTATTGTAACTTTATGCAAGAATACGAGCATTTGGGTCACATGACTAAAGTTTCTGAGGAAAAAAACCCCCCGAAACACGCGTATTACCTGCCGCACCACGGGGTATTGAATGAGAACAGTCTCACGACCAAGCTCCGTGTTGTATTTGATGGTTCAGCCAAAACTTCCACCGGAGTGTCCATCAATGATCTCCATATGACGGGCCCGACCATCCAACCAGACCTACTCTCCACGGTTTTAAAATTCAGAATTCATCCTTATGTCATTGGAGCAGACATCTCGATGATGTACCGGCAAGTCCTTATAAATCCCACACAGCGCCCGCTGCAACGAATATTATGGAGATCAGACCCATCAAAGCAAATAGATACCTACGAACTCGACACGGTGACGTATGGTCTTGCGTCGAGTTCTTTTCTCGCAATCCGTTGTCTTTCTCAGCTTGCCCATGAAAATAAAGAAGCTTTTCCCTTGGCTGCAAAGGCCATTCAAAAATCATTCTATGTCGACGATCTGTTGCATGGTACCAATTCGGTAGAGGAAGCTGTTAAAGTCCGCGAAGATGTTTCCAGAATCCTGTCATCTGCCGGGTTTCCACTGCGGAAGTGGATCTCGAACAGTCCTGACATAATTGAAAATTCCGCAACCCCAAATCCAGAAATGCCCTGTCACATTGTTAATCTTGGAGAAAACGACGTGATTAAGACATTGGGTCTAGCATGGAATAGCAGGTCCGACAAACTGACGTACCTCGTCGCGGACAAGCTGCAAGACGAGAAATCGACCAAGCGCTCGATACTTTCAAAAATTGCTCAAATTTTCGACCCCCTTGGCCTGTTGGGGCCTTGCGTTATTGTCGCCAAAATTCTCTTGCAAAGGTTATGGCGTAGTAATTCCACATGGGATGAAACAGCATCCCCTGAAATATCCTCTTTATGGAATGACTTATACACCAATATGTCCGTCATTCGAAAATTAGAAATCCCTCGTTTTGTTGGCACCCAGTCATCGCGCATTTTTGAAGTTCACGCCTTTTCCGATGCAAGCGAGAAAGCTTATGGAGCTGCTATTTATATTCGCTCGATAGACCTTCAAGGAAGCTTCGCCGCGAGGCTTCTATGCGCCAAATCCAAGGTTGCGCCCTTGAAGCAAATCACAATACCTCGACTAGAATTGTGCGCAGCCCAGCTTTCCGCCAGACTTGTAGATAAGGTCGTAAATGCGATTTACGTTCCCGTCACGAAAAAATTCTACTGGTGCGACTCAACTATAGTTTTGAGTTGGCTCCGTCTCGAACCGTGTACTCTTAAAACGTTTGTGAGTAACAGAGTAGCCGAAATACAATCCCTATCTTCCAACGAGGACTGGCATCATGTCGTCTCTCAAGACAATCCAGCCGATTCACTCTCTCGTGGTATAAACCCGAAAGATATCAGAAATTCTCACCAGTGGTGGAAAGGACCAGTATGGCTGTCCTCGCCAGAGCTCAGGTTTTCTGCAGCAGGTCCCCCAAGTCCCGATCTTCTCGAAATGAAACCTCTCGTCAAGACAACTATGGTTGTCAATGCTGTAAAACCGGTGATCGAATTTTCGAGATTCTCCAACTTGTCGAAACTAAAACGCGTTGTAGCGTACTGTCTGCGATTCATAGATAACTGCGTGTTTAAAAGGCCTCCAGGCCCTTCTGAAGTCTTGACGGTTACGGAATTACATAGGGCAATGCGCAGCCTGGTGAGACTGGCTCAAAGGGACAGTTTCATCGAGGAACTGCGGTGTCTCGCCAGAAAACAGCCCTTGACCCTCAAAGGTCCCTTATCCGGGTTAAAACCTTTCTTGTGCCCTGACGGCACTCTTCGCGTTGGAGGTCGCCTAGAAAATTCGGCGTACCCTTATGATCAGCAACACCCCAAGATATTATCGCCAAAACATCCCTTGACTCGTCTAATATTCCTCGAAAAGCATTTGAAAAACTTACACGTAGGGCCGCAGGCTCTCCTCGCGTGTATCAGGGAGGAGTATTGGCCTATATCCGGGCGAAACTTAGCGCGAAAAACGGTGCATGAATGCTTGATCTGCTTCAAAGCTAATCCAAAAACCTTGATTCCAGTGATGGGAAATCTTCCTTCTGACCGCGTCACCCCTACCCCTGCATTCTTTACAACTGGAGTAGACTATGCAGGGCCCTTCATCATAAAAGATCGCCAGGGCAGGGGCTGCAAGACATCGAAGTGTTACGTAGCCGTGTTTGTGTGTTTCTCCAGTAAGGCCATACACCTCGAGCTGGTATCCGATCTCTCTTCAGCCTCTTTCATAATGGCTTTGCGGCGATTTGCTTCTAGGTACGGAATGCCTAACATGATAAAATCAGACAACGGGACCAATTTTGTTGGGGCATATTCCGAACTTAAAGAGCTAGGAAAATTCTTAAAGGAAAACGAATCGAAATTAACCACCCAATTGGCAGAGAGACAATTCAATTGGAAATTTATTCCTGCATATTCTCCTCATTTTGGAGGAATTTGGGAGGCTGGCGTAAAATCCACGAAATTTCACTTAAAACGTGTATTGGGTAACGCGCTCTTGACCTTTGAAGAATTTAGCACAATCCTAGCACAGATAACCGCCATCCTTGACTCCCGACCTCTTACTCCCCTCTCAACTCATTCTCTCGACCTGCCGCCGTTGACTCCGTCTCACCTCATCGTCGGCCGCTCTCTCACTGCTGTGCCTGACCCTGACCTAAAACACCTGCCCGAGAACCACCTCTCCAGATTCCAACGCGTCCAGAGAATACAGCAGAACTTCTGGGACCGATGGTCGAAGGAGTACATCTCAGAACTTCAGTGCCGTACCAAATGGAAATCGCAGATGCACAACGTTAAAGAAAACACCCTCGTTTTGATTAAGGACGATAATGCGCCTCCAATGCGGTGGCAAACCGGAATCGTCCTTGCCACTCACCCAGGAAACGACGGTGTAGTGAGAGTGGTATCACTACGCACAAAAAAGGGAATCATCAAGCGAGCCGTCGCTCGAATTTGTCCATTCCCGCAAGAATCTACCGCTTTTTAGCCGCAATCAACTAGCACGAGCCATCCTAACTCAGAAGAGAACATTGTTTGCTAAATGATAAGTTGTAATACTCCTACTCCTAAGCTATGACTCCATTCTTGTTTTACTGACTTACATTTTAATTAGCCTGAATAAGGTCCCATCGATCTATTTAGAATACATTAATTAGTAACTATCATAACTATAATTCCATGTTCAATGTACTGCACTTCTTTCATTACGTCTGTTATTTGTCTATTGAAAGTCTGCACTCTTTCAAAGTGGGGAGTATGTTGCGGCTTCGCCTTTCGTTAAATATAAGAGTACTCCCGCGCATCACGTGGAGGCGCTCGCGTCCCTTTCGGCGCGCCCTCTTTTTCCCTCGTCGGACTACGGCGCGTCCGTCGTCTTGTTTCCCCCTCTCTTAATACTACTACGACTTCGACCACGGGAGGAATGGCGGCATTCCAGATCTTTGAGTCGAATCCGTTCTGTTCCTTTATAAAAAATGTGAATTTAAATAAATGATAAAAAATAAAGTAGCGGCTAAGATCCTTCAGCCCCACGAATAAAAACTATACAGTCCACTCGAATCAACAGTGTTTAAACTTCTAAAATAATCAAACACTCGCCCTTGAAAGAGTAAGATTCTTCTCAATTGAAGTAATAACCTCACTGTAATCTGAGTAGCGCATTTTTTACTTTTATCAAGTGAAATTCTAAAAATTTCCGAAATAGTTGAGAATAAGATATAAAAAATGTTAACTAACATAAAACAACTTTGCATTTCTGACGGTGGATTGTGCATGGTTATAGATATAACTTATATAGATATTATCTTTTTGTGAAAACGATAGCGAAAGCGAAGCACGTAAACTGTACTCATTTACGTTGGTCAACTTGAAGGAACTTCAACAGTTATCATCATCCTTTTGGACAAACGTTTAGTTTACATCCCTCAAAATTATGCGTATATTACTTTTTTCCATTACAAACTGTCAACGAAAAACAGCTTGCCATTTTTATGCAAATCATTGTAGGAGAAAGACTCACATTCCATACAATATATAACCATTTTAAGCTTCTTCATTCTAATAAATTAATCGTTTTTACCCAAATCCATAAATTCTGATTTTCACTTGTACACTACAGCGAAGTTATACCGAGACTCTTTATTTCACAAATACAAATACAAAACTAACGAAAATTCATGCTGATAAAAATCAAGAACAATTCTCGGCAAACAAATCTTTCAAAAGCGATGATAGTTTTGAATTAAACTGAGACAAATGCGAAGCACCTGCTTTTTAGTACGGTATTGGGGGAAAGCCCACCTGCGGATTTTTCGAAGTCCGTGGTCAGCCCGGCCGCGGCCCAAACGTGACTTTCCCCCGTTACGTTACATTGGACTGCCGTGAATTGGTTTGCCGTGAATCGGAACTCGAGTGTAATTGATTTTAAAAGTTCGAAACATCGTGTAGAGGGTAGTTTAAAAATAGTTAACACAAGTTTTTTACTTCAAACAGAGTAGATAAGAAAACAGGTTGAAATTTCAGGGAATTTTCCAAGACAACAATGACTAACATTTTCTTAGTTAATTTGCATGTTCAGTCATTTATATTGTTCACAGGACAACTGGCAACAAATGTACCGTGGCGCTTTGATAAAATATTCATTTGCCCAAAAAACACATGCATTTGTTTAAACAATTTTTGACCGACTTATCAGTTTTCAGACGGATGCATTCCTTTTGGCCGAGAAACGCACAGTCAAATCGTTCGAACAATACCCCAAAGTTTTCCACTCGGGTACAAAAATGTTGACATAGGCATATGGTTGGACATAACTATTTTATTAATTACTATTTAATTGATCAAGTGAATGAAAATAGGACAAACAATTTCGAAAACATTTCTCAATTCAAAGTCAAAATACGTGTGTTTAGTTCTAATCCTGTGCTTCTTTATAAGCACTTTAAAATACAATAGTACAAGATTTTTATCTTGATTGAGATATGAAAGAAGTTTCCAAAATGTCATGACGCGAAAAATTGACAACGTGCTTTATCGGATTCTACGCATTTTCTATTATTCAAATTTCGAAATCTTCTAAGTCCTAACATAGACATGGCAAAACTTGAATTTATGAATACAATGTGCACCTTTTTGTCGACAGTTAGCGCCGGGCGGTCGAGCTGAGAGAAAATAACTCCAGCATGAAAATACAATGAAAAGTCGAAATAATGACCATAAATAGGGATGATTGATGTCGTTGAAACTCAAACTAAACAATTCTTTTCCGAATAACGGAAGCAATCCGTCGGTTCTTCGATCGGAAGCCTGTGGCGGCCCCCGCGCCCGGACTCGACACGTCGATGGAGCAGGGCGCTACTACATCGACGGCGACACCAGCTACGAGCGCCACCCCATCTCTCTCGCTCGGCCATTCGGCTTCCGCCCGTGTTCGAAAACAGATTCTGCTACCTCGAACCGAGACGATCTACCGACGCCGCGATCTCCCGCGTTATAATCAGTATCGCTAATTGTACTTATCCCGAACTTAGCATTGCCGTTCGGGGTAAACAATTTACCTATCAATAAAGTGCACGTATATACTTCGTCCGTGTATTCAATATTCGAATAGCGCAGTCGTTCTAACCTACTTCGACCACGCTAGAATCCACTCATACTTCTCGGAACCTGACGCGTACGTGGAGCGGTACTCCACAGTACTACTAAAACACGACCATATCTCTGCGCAACAAATTTCACGATGGTGGAATTTGATTTTGCGGCGTTCGGAAAGGCAATTTGCGATTGGTGTCTTTTCAAATTTTCCAGCTATCCATATGCTATATTTTCGTGAGAAAGTGATACCAAAATTTATAATTTCGATTCGATATCTCCCGGAAAATTCGAGTCGTTAAACAATAAACGGCGGCTCTATTATTTTCAGTTTATAAAAAACACAAATCACTGTTACCATAGCGAATTCTAGTTCTGATAAAAATTTATTTTCGGAGTCGTTTTTGTCATACTCTTGACTGATCAGCCGACCTGACATATCATTTATTTTTTGTCTTCCGACGGTAGAAGTAGTGCTTCAAGGAGAATCCTCTTTGCGCACTTGACATTTAAATTACATTTCAAATGTTTTTTGAGGGGGTTCGAGGAATCTCCAGGGTAGACATGTCAATTCTCCGTGCCTTCGAATACAGTTCGGAACGAAAAAAAATTCTGTGATAAAGTCTGGGGAACCGCCGCCAAATTGTGCAGATAGTAAAGTGAATACATTCAACTCCGGGTTTTGAGAGTCGCGAAGGCGCGCCCGGGAAAAATTGTACGACGCGTCGTGAATATATAAGATTAGAAATAATGAATAAAAATAGTGCTATTGTTATGATTCAATCCTAACTTTTTCATTCATTATTAATTTCGGTAAAGGTCTAGAAGAGCTACTTTTGTCAAAACGCGTGTTTTTTCATGCAATTTTTTTTAAAAAGTGTTATTTATCGTGCAAAACTTCGATTAAAGGTGGGGGAGCATGGTTTTAGTACTTAAAAATTAATAAAATTCTCACATTGATAGACGCTTGTAAGTCGCTGCATGACTCGAGCTGTCACTTTTGTTGCGTTCACAAAACCTGTCGGTAGAACCGTAGTTCGTGGCGGGAAATTTGAAATTCGGTATAAGCGTTAAGCCCGGGACACATAGGGAAACTATCTAGTTTTAGCACGCGAAACGCTTTCCAAAAAAAGGTACGTAAGGTTAGGTATCTAGTTTCAGCACGCGAAACGCTTTCCAAAAAAAGGTACGTAAGGTTAGGTATCTAGTTTAAGCACGCGAAACGCTTTCCAAAAAACGTTTAATTGTCGATGTTAATCGCTTATTTAAATTTTGCATGTAAACGCGGACGCCGGCGCTATTAAATTTCCATCAAATTTTATGCAAACGCGTGAGTGCGCGGGCGTTTACATGAAATTTACCGGCAGATGTAGAATTGTATAAATTAGATTTACGTAGCTCGGGAATTGTTAAGGTCGTCGATGTGCGACCGTACAACCGTGTACATAATCTTTCAATTCGTTTATTTGCTCTAAAGAAACCCAACCAAACCTTGGTTTGTGTTTCAGCGGAAAGTTAAAAAACTGAATAAATTAAGGTTATTTCAACAACAATTCGATAA
>JABFQM010002387.1:0-15315 GCA_022816865.1 Zelostemma sp. ZL-2020 | reverse complement strand
GTATCTGTTCTTTGATGGCCTCGAGGCTCGAGGCTCGAATCTTCTCTTGCAATTGGCATGCGTTGCAGCCACCTCCGCTCAGAGTCATCTTCTCAACGGACGAAGACTTGCCGTCGCTCCCCGGGGCCTCGAAAGCTCCGAACAGGAGCAGCAGCGAGAGCAGCAGGATCCGCGTGATCATTTTTTATCGCTCAAGGTCAGCGCGGTGGCGATCACGAGGGTAAAAGGAGAGAGGGGCGGTGATATCGGGGGGAGGAAGTAGAGGAAGAGGACGTGGAGGAGAGAAATGGAAAGAAAAGGAAGAAAGAGAAAAAGAAGAAGAAAAAGAAGGAGAAGAAGAAGAAGAAGGAGAAGAAGAAGAAGAAGAAGAAGAAGAAAAAGGAGGCAAACACCCACGCGAGCCAGCGCGTGAGATCAGCGGAAAGCAGCAGCAGCAGCAACAGCAGCAACAGCAGGGACAGGGGCTGATGCGATCATAGCGCCTGACGCGTGCCTCCTCTGACGCCCTCCGCCAGCGTGCCAGGTCCAGTTTCCGGCTTTTCTCACTTTTCTCGATCCTCGAGATGCGTTTCAAGTCCAGCAGCGGCGCAACAGCTTCCTCATTATCGTCGTCTTAAATTCAAACGAAAAGCACCTCGGTGTCCCTCGCGCACTGACAAATCGCGCCGTCTTCGATACTCCAAGAAGAACGCGACGAATCGACTCGCTCGTAACTCCCCGAGGTGAAGAACGCGCGAACGTACGTACATATCACTCGGCGGAAAGTGCGCTGGGAAACGGGAGCGAGCGATTAGAGCCAGGAGCGCTCGGGTCATCGTCTGCCATCATCGTCTACCGGCGGCCGATTTGCTTTCGTACTCGCGACGCTTTCGCTTTTGCAAGCGAGAGCCCGTAAACCGCGATCAGATCCGCACGCCGCTCGCCGAGCTTTTAAGGGACGATTCGAATCACGACAACCGACGAAAATTGCTCGTGCAGTGGGCGCGTGCGAGCTCCGCTCAGTGTTGCCACCACCACCAGGAGCGAGAGATGCTAAGAGCTTGCTGGCCTGTCAAGCACTGAGTCGGAAGGCGCGCGTCCCTCACCGCATATATGTTGAGGAGGCCTTCTCCTCTTCGCTCTTCTGTATCTTACGCATTCGCGTGTAGACACACACGAGCGACGGCCACTCGTGCACGCCACCGCCGCCACCGCCGTCATCGTCCTCGTCATCGTCCTTATCCTCCGCCTCGCTGTCGTCATCGAACGTGCATTTTCTTTTCAAACATGCGATCTTCGATTCTTGCGGCTTTCTTTGGGTCGGCTTTGGGCTGGCTTTCTTTTAGACGGTCTGGAAATGCATTTTTCATTTGGTTTATTGATAAACAAGAATCTCTCTTATCGAGGACCAGTCATTTTGTACAATTGTATTTTGATAAGCGTAATCTACTACATTTTGTTCATTGATTCAAATGTTATCGCGATTCCAAGGTTTATCATATCGTGCTACGGGAGATTTTACATTTTTATAACTTTGACGGTTTGGAAATTTTTTGATGACTTTTGAAATGGGAATTCTGTATTTAGAGGCTAACTTTGGTGGGAAACGTTGAAAATCATTTTTAAAATTTAGAAAGGGGTGCAAAAATGAAAATTCACGAAAAACGATTTATCTTATCTTTCAGATTTTTCCATTTCCGCCCCTAGGAGAAATCGATTTCAAACGTCGACTCATCGAAAATCAAATTTTCTTAAATATTGCTGATACAATTTGGAAAATGTTTCCAATTTTTGAGTTTCAAAAACTCGCTCGAAAATACATCAAAAAGTGCCAGAGGGTGCAAACTTTTGAATTAGAAAGCAAAGTTTTCACATTTTTTACACCCCTAGAAGCAGAGTTTGAAATTTTAATTTTTATTGAAACATTATTAAAGAAAAAAACTTTTCAAACGTTTGTTTTTTAATTGAAGGGTTCTAAATTTCATAAGTGCCTATTTTTCATCGTTGTACGTTACTGCGTCCAATTTATTACGGTGCATTATTGGTCATACACGAGTAACCGAGAATTCCAGCGATGATAAGAATAATCGTAATTATTCTCCACTCTCTTTATTCTCCGTGATGACATTGGCTCGTAATCGTGAATTACAAAATCAATTAAATTTTCATCATTCACACTGTTTAGCAGGAAACTGTGTACTCGAAGATTTCGCTTCGCGATGTCTCGAGTTTTGTATCTTTTTTGACAGCGGAATCGAATCGTTGACAATTAAAAATAAATTCTAAAAAATGATTAAGGTAAATGCTCCAGTAATGGCCAGTGTACCAGTAATGGCCAATTTTCGGTGGCATCACAAATCACAAAATCGGTGTTTTTGTGATTTTCGATGGAAATATGTTTTTAGCACGAATTTGCAGGTCTAATTGACACAGGAAATGATTTTTATAGTCAAGTAATTATAATTTATCAATGAATGAAGACACTGGCCATTACTGGAGCAAAGGTGGCCATTACTGGGGCATTTACCTTACAAAATTGACGGTTTACCCGAAGATTGGATTTTTCTAGTAATACCTTTTTTTTTTCCAAATTTTAAACTTTGAACAATTTTATTACAAAAAACTAATTAATCGCACAGTTCATTTCATTCTTACTTTTTAAATTTTATTTTTTACTTTGATAATCTATGAAAAAACAAAATGAAAGATTGGATTTGATGAAAATTTTTCTTCTCGAAGATTACAGTTTCAAATATTGTAAAGTGATTTTGAGTAATGGCACTCTATAAACTTGAAAAACAAGGTGATAATGAGCAATACTGAGCTAAATTTTTCTGTTCTAGTTACAAATTCATCAATTTAATAAATGTTGATTGATCTTCCACTAATTAAATTACCAGAACTAAAAAATTAGCTCATTATTGTTCGAAAATGAATATTTTAATTAATAAAGGAAATGAAAACTAAATCAGACAGACAATTTTTAAATTACCAATACTTTTTGGTGAAGGAAGTTGTTACTCCTTAACGACCATGCCAGTCAGTTATTAATAATAAATATAAACAAAAATTAATAATAGTAATTAATTAGTAATTGTTAATTACTATTATTATTGGACCAGTGGAGAATCAAACAAATATTTGAAATTACCTTTATTTTTTTGGAAAATAAAGATATTATTAATTGACTGGTACCGTCGTGGAGGAGTTTTCATTTCTTCGATCAATTAAAACATCCGGAATTCATTTCTGAACAATAATGAGCTAATTTCGTAAATTTTTCTATTTTTAGGATAAATTAAACGATAAGAATGTCAGTCACAGAAAAAAGTTCACGATAACTTGGGTATTTTTACACAATTGTAAATCTAAAAAATACATTAATTAATATTTTACATTCGTTCCGTAAAATCACTATTTAAATCATTTTTAGTGATTAAACATTTTCTTTTCAAACCTTGAGTAACCAAAGTAATCGATCGATGCCTTGAATTTTGCGAAGAAAAGCATCTTATTCAAAAATTTATTTTAAAAGTGCAGTACCTTAAGCAACCATTAAAAAATGCACTATAATCATCATTTTTAGAGTTTACAAGTTTTACAACGCACCCATTCGTATGTTCCGCATTTTCCATACAAAATCGTACGATTCCACATGGGGAAACAATGGAAAATGAAGCAGGCCTTTATTGAGTTCGGCATGAGATTAAAAAGTGCGAATACTTCTCTATAGACAGAAAATCAGTGACTGAAAAAAGACAATCTTAAATATTTCCATGAATTTCGTAACTGTATTTATTTTCAGTCAGAAACAATGCTATTCAAGTGCTTGAATTGCTGTTTTTTTTCTTGAAGTTCTGTTCAACCTTCAAGTGCCCTCGAGTAAATAGTGAAGCAATGAAATGCCTCGATTTGAAAGAAGCTGCTTGTTAAAGCTTCCTCAGAGCCACTTCACGAAAACCCTCTTGTCTCCCGAAAAGTAAGTTTTGCTTAGCGTCTCGGAACACAAAGAGCAAATGCCGCAATCTTCGATAGAAATGAACTAATGCGCCGTACTTTAGTTCGTCACGTACCTCGATAACCTGTACAAAAATTCAACACGGCGACACAGCCGTTATCGAAATCGTCTCAGCCGAGAAGTGCGTGCAATTAATTATCAATTGCGCAAGCGCGATAAGTTGAAATGACGTCAATTCGCGCCGCGAGAAAAGAAATGAGTCGTTTCTTTTATTCTATTGTATTCCTTTCATTCGCCCCGTTATCGCCATGAGATAAAGGAACAAAAAAGCCCTGAAAATTTTCGAACGGAACGCTCGGAATCCGACTGCAGAATTTCTCGGGAAACATGGATGGTCATGATTTTGGAGAAATTGGCCAAATTGGCTAACGCCCAACTTTCCGAACTTCGAGCATTTCTCCCGCTCTTCTTCTTGTTTCCCCCGTGCTCTCCACTCGACTTTTTGCACTCGGGGTGCTGACCCTGGGCTCGTTTCTATGTATTTCACCAACGTCCCTTTGCGCATCTATGGAACTCTCCCGGCAACGCGACGACCCACGTAGACAATTTTCATGCTAACGCAAATAAAACCGTCGATTCGCCATTTTTTACCAGCGCGATTAATCTTTTAGAGTGAAAATCCACTCTATCATTCGAACATGTAATGTTTTACTCTAAATTTGGAGTATGCACCCCAATTCTACTCTAAAGCTCGAGTTAATTGCTTTTGGAGTGGATTTTTTCACTCTTACTGAAAAAGTGTAATCTTTCACTCTAAATCTGGAGTGCAATTCAATGCAGAGTCATTTAATTTATATTTTTCTTTGAGTGAAATTTCATTGCAATTTTCGAGACTCGAAAACTTTGATTTCCAACAGCTTCTTCGTCTTCATCGGTATTGCAACGAATTCAAAAAATGTTTAAAAAAGTTCATTCGTATTCCGCAGCCGAGAAAAATTGGTCGAAAAATGGCTTAAAAAGCGTACGGTGCGATTTGGCATCGGCTGGCGATTCTGTTTCAAATTTCGTACTTGTGCGGCTTCGTTCGATCGATCGTACGCACGCCGAAGGAACTTTTTGCGGATTTTGCGACCACATAGGCGGGAGCAGGTTACCCAACAACGAAGTCTCCGATCTTCAATCATTTCGGCTTCATTTTTTCTTCCGCTACCAGCGCAATTTCTCTGTTAACGAGGCCCGTCCCGTCATTCAACTTTCCGAAATCTCCTGCGAGCAATTTTAATGGCTTAATGAGACGGCCCCTCCAAGTTTTTGCTCCGCGCTACCATGAAATCCGAACACGACGAACGCTGTAATAAGGATGTTTTTTTTTTACTGAATACAACTATTAACTCGATTTATGACCAGGCTTGATTTTTCGGTCTCGCTTTTGTCATCCCGCCATCCGATGGGAACGCTTCTTTTCATCGCGATGAAAAATCGAAGTATCGAACTTACCAATGATTTCATTTGCGACTTTTTCCGCGCGCGCGCGCGCTTCTACTGTACTCGTCGCAGATAAAAATAAAAATAATGCAGGCGATTTCAAGTTCGAAGAAGACACTGACCTTATCGACGGGAGAGAATTCTACCTTTTTTTAAAAATTATTCGGTAATTCAAATGAAACGAAAACAGCTGAATCAATATAGAAGAAGGTTTATTTTCCACTTTTACATTCAATTACAATTTGTACATGTATTTACACATTATAAATATGTATTACGATAAAAAATTCCACACGTTAAAAATGTTTGCTGTCGAAAAAACCTGCACTCGACTGAGAAATTTGTCTTTCATTTCTTTCAATCGAGAGTAAAAATAACGCCGGATTATCGAAGCCATAATTTGGGCGAATTCTTTCTCGGGACCGTATGGTTCCGATCGTGGGTTTAAAAAAAGCAATCGTGTCGTAATAAAGCGCGTGCAAAAAAAAAGTCACGGGAAACCGTACTATTCGTAACACGTAACATTTCGCAATGGAATAAAATTTCATACATTTAAACAATTATCAATCGATGTATTTCGCAACGCGACAATTATTTGGCGGAACTATTGAATTTTTATAATCTACCCTTTGGCATTGTCGCAATCGTTTTATTGTGCGCGATTGTAACACAACTCGCTCGTAAGGGATACAAAAGTGTCATTACGAACTTCAAACTATTCTTCATACTTGTACAAAATTTCATTGAAAATGTATCGAAATATTTACATGCGAGAATGCTTGAAAACCGTACTTCATTCGACGAGGGTTGGCCATGGTTAATTACTCTGCAAATATTATATTTTTACACTTCTGTTTTAAACTTCATCATATTTTATTTACATAAAAAAGCAGTATTTAGATAAAATAATCAATATTGTTATTTTTTAATGATTTTCGAAACCAAAGTTTTTTACGAAAATTCTTCTTTTTTTTTAAATTTTATTGAAACTTGTATTGGAAAATTTGTACACTGATAAAAACTTAAAAATTTCAACAATTTAAAGTAGTGTCAGCATAAAAATCAATAAACTTTTTTAATTCAAGGTAATCTTTGAATTCATTTAACCATCGATTATTGATTTCTCGTAATAATAATGAAACAAACATGATTTGTAATCATGGCCACTCCTGCACCCAACAAAGGTTCATAAAACGAAACACGCTCTGCATGTAACCCGTGAAGATTTCTTTTCTACAACTTCGAATTCTACATCATTATATCACTCAACCCTCGGCTCCAATCCAACATTTATCAAAAATAACATAAGAAAAATACACTTTGTATGTACGTAGGCAATGAACAATCGAAGTATTCTGTTAACGTTGCTAAATCTCGTTAGTACTTGAGCTATAACATGAAAAAAAGACTGAGAAAACAGGAAAAATACTTCATTCTGGTGAAAATCCGTTCGCCGCGGATTAGGATTAGGCTGAAATTTAATACTGTGCAGTGTTTTTGTTCACATTGCTTTTTCCCAGCGTAGGATAGAGTTTGCAAAACGCACTCTTCGACTCAACTATCCTGCCTGCAGAAAGTTCACCCCGGAAGCTAAAACTCAAACAAACGATATTTATTTACAAATATCTTTGCGCCGTAAAATCGACTTTTGATTAAGTGTAAATCGGAATCGAAAAGTGTTGATTTTAGCCTTGCGGAACCGACAATTGCTAATCATCGCTTAAGTATATTTCGTACACAATCATCCGTGACTCGTAATGGTCCTAGTGCCTTATGACAAATAAGTGCATTAATATCGACCCACTCCCAATCACTCCGAAATCTCTCCCGAGCTTATTTCTCACGCGTGCACGATAGGAACGAGCGACATTACACGAAGTACAATAACAACGTTTATTATCATTCGGAGCCTTCTGAGCCCATTTTTGAAGTTGAATCCATCAGGGATCGGCAGAATCGAATTTTCACATCGATAGTAAAGCAACGAAAATAATCATCCAGCGATAAACAAATTTACTCGGATTTATTTGCACTTGGCAACGATTCGATTCTCTCGATCTTCGCGTCTGCAGGTCAGAAATGACCTCAGAATAAGGCTCCAGGTGCGTCTGGTCAGCGTTCAGTCAGAATGTCTTTTTTCTTCGCGAATTCACTGTTAAAACGGTACATACGTGGACCACGACGACTTTCTCGGCAGACGACTTCTTACCAGACCTCGCACTTTTGGTTCGGGTTCATTTTCGAGCCTGCCCGGCAGTTGAACTCGGTGGCGAATTCCTTTAAATTCGAGAGTGGCCCTATAACGCGGAATTTAGCTGGGCAGTGGGGATCTTTTTCTACTTGTAGGCTTATCGCTTCCGAAGTTACCGCGGAGCACCATACCTGTTAACAATGCAGCGTCGTTAATTCGAGAAGACAAGTTCACGATGTTAATTAAATATCTCGGAAAAAATCTTGCACCTTTTTTCATCGTGAAAAAGTTTAATTAATTACGGGTACATCCGTGAAATTAATTACAAACATTTATTTAATCTTTTCATTTTTTTAAGTATTGACAATTTCAACCAGGTTTGAATAATCCAAAGTTTTTGTTTGTTTGAAAGTGTGTACCTGACCATGCACTAGTCCCTGACCGGTTGAGGTATCATGCGCAAAAACGCCATAAGTACGTTCTCGCAAACAAAAAAGATCCGTGCGATTTCAACTGCGTCAATTATACTTTGGAGGCAATTTTATTCCTCGAATTATGTTTTGGAAATTTCGCGTTGGCATTTTAAATGCAATTAGTAATTTGCTATTTGATGAAACTAACTATTAAACTGATAATTAGTAATTACTAGTTAAGCTTTTTTCGTACCATTGAGTCGATTAGTTTTCCCGACATTTCCGACATTTTTTATAGCAATTCTAACATACTTTTTAAATCATTTTTCCGGTTGAAAAATGGAAGGGCTAAAAAAAACCAAGGATTGAATGGAAAAAAGTACCTGAGCGAAATTCACGAAAAACAATTGACGATGCGTGAGTTTGAGTCCGGGCAAGGGCAGTTGGTCCTTGTAACTTTTTACAGTCGCGAGGTAGGCGTGGTACGCAGCTTTCAAACCTCCGTTGTCAGCGATATTCTCACCTGAGAATTAATTTTCCGCAGATAATTACCATCATCGCAACTACCGTCTCGGACAGAGAAATCAATTGTTAAGGATGAAAGTCCGAGCTTGTTTTCAACGCAACATAATTACCCAGAGTCTGCCTCCCATTGACATGGCGACCCTCGATTTCATATTCACTGTACTGCTGAACAAAACACTCTGTTCTATTCTTGAATCGATCTATCGTCGCATTGTTCCACCACTGATGTAAATTTCCATGCAAATCGTATTCTCGACCTAAAAAGAACGAATGCGATAAGCTCGAATGGCAATTCCCCTGACAAAATAACATTCCCAATGACGCAAAAGAAAGAAAAAGGGAAAATTCTTGCCTTGATCGTCAAAAGCGTGAGTCAATTCGTGTCCCATAACAACTCCGATTGCTCCAAAGTTCAAAGAAGAAGGATTTTGCATGTCGTAGAACGGGCTTTGGAGAATTCCAGCCGGAAATACGATCTGGTTCTTCGTCGGCGTGTAGTACGCGTTGACTGCTGGTGGCGTCATCACCCAGGTCGTTTTGTTCACCGGTTCATCGAGTCTCTCGAGGTTTTTCTTGAGGTTGTAAATGTTTACCCTGATGTTGTTCATAAAATACTCGTTTTGTTTAATCGCGAGGTCTTTGTAGCGCTCATCCAGCTCATTTGGATTGAGAATAAAATTTGGAAAGCCTATCATGTCTGATATCGCGTTGGCTTTCTCCTTCGCGGCCTTTCGAGTCTCCCCATCCATCCAGTCGAGATTTCCAAGATTTTTCACGAACGCGTCTCTTACCTCGTTTATCATTTCCTCGGCCTAAAAAAACGTTCTTGTAAAATGCGAGGAAATTTTCGTGGACTAAAAACACGGGTCTATAAAATCTGGGGTCTTGGAAACAGAAATTTGCACTCGGGAATTTCAGGAATTTAGGGAATAGACCCGTGCGAAGGGCAATAATAACCATAGGTTTGCTTTTTCCGTGAAAAACCTCGCGGACGAACATGGCTCCGATTGCGAATCCCATTACGTTGTTGGTGTCACTGACGCAGTATCTCCACTGTTCCTCTCTGCCTTCGGAGCCCACCAGGGCTTTTCTCAGCCCTTTATAAGCGTCCCTGAACGGCTTCGAAAGGTACGCCGTCAAGGAGCGCACGGTTTGCCAGACCAAGTAATTATTCAAAATACTGAAATTCAAAGCCAAGAAAAAGCTGAGCGTTGGGGAGAAACATCTGGGGAGACTTCGACGCATACACGCACACATACACTTTGCATGAAATTGACGTACACTTTTCCTTCGGTTGTCTTGTTGTACTCTTGTACAAGCTTCGTTAACTTGGAGAAATATTCCGGCGCGTAGTTTACGATCATGGTCTTGCCGTTAACCTTCTTGTTCACGATCCTCGTCGCGTTTTGGAAAAAGCCCACCCAGGAGATCTGCAAAATTGCGACACCGCGTCTCTGAGCATCGACAACTTTTTTCGCACGCGGGGAAATGTACTCACGAACGGCGCCTTTTTCTGCAGCTCGTTCAGGGACATGAGGTTGTACAACTTTTCTTCGTCCCTTCTATTCTCAAGCGGAGTCGTTATTTCCGCTATTTTCGTCTCGAAGTCGATGATGTCTTGCATGTGCTTCCTCGTGGAATTTTCCTCGCCGCCCAAAAGCACGCCGATCTATCAGAAATTTGGTATAAATATCTTGGAGAACTTTGGTTTCGTTTCGACGCTTTTTTCACCTTTGTCATGTACTCCAAGTACGCCACCAGCACTTTTCCGTGCTCGGTTTTGTTCAAATAACTGTCGGTTGTCGGCAGAGTCAAGCCTCCCTGGTCGATCTGCGAGAATTGATTTTTCACGTCAATTTTAAAACGAGCGAATCTTGAAAGTCGAATTTCAATCTCTAGTTCAATTTCTTGTCCCAAATTACTTGTATGATGTGTCTGGTACTGTTTCGATCGTCCTCGTTGATGGCCCAAGAAAAGAATCCTCCCATGTTGTACCCATTTTGAAGAATATTGATACTACGTTGCAGGGTCCAAGTGGAAATGTTAAATTCACCAGCTATGCTCCATCCTCCAACGATGCCCAGTAAATCCAGCAATGGTTTCGCACCCAACGCCTCGATCGTCTCGTTCGCGTCCATGCAAGACAGGTAATACTGCTTCGCTTTCCTTTCAGCCTTGGACTTCATTTCGTTTGTTGATTTTTCTTTTGAAAGAAAACAAATAAAGTTCTCAAATCGTGGAAATTTGTATTCCTGAATTCCCTACTTTCTACATCTTTTAGAATTGAAATTCACTCCAGAAAGAATGATTGATAAGTTTCACTTATGACTGAATTTCCCACTCTTTTAAAGTGAAAAACTTCTTTACTCTTTCAGAGTGAAAAGTTACGGTACTCGAATGGCTCTATTTAGAGTAAAACATTTTACTCTTTCAATAAGAGCGAAAGAATTCTAAAAGATTTAGCGCGCGTGTTTGTATTACAGAAACGCGATGTCGTTACCCAGAACATTTTTCACGACCAGTTGGTTTTCCTGCTCGAGTTTCCGAAAGGTGCCCCATGTGCTTTTTCCATCCGGAATGGGGTTTTTCTTGATCCAACCGCCGCAAGCGTAAGCGTAAAAATCGTTGCAGGGATCCATGGATCGATCTATGCTGTTTATGATCGACGCCGCGACGGTCACGCAGTGTTCGGTTATACAGTGCGTGCCATCTACAAAGTTTTGGAACGTTGCGTTCGAATGAAAAAAATATTTCGCTCGAATTTTGTCGCTCGAATTCGAGCGACAGTGTTTTCACTCTAAGGAATTTCAAGAGTAAACATAAAGTATCGAGAAAAACGAAGCTTCTTACTTTCACTGTGAGACGTAACGTGAAGAACATGCGCCTCGTCCCAACTGTTTTTCATGCTAAGGGTTAGCGCCAGTAACACGACCATTACCAACAAAATAGCGATAATTAATAATAGAAATCTTTCTAGCCAATTTCTTGTCTTCCACATCGCGATTCCCTGTGAGAAAGAAGAAAGAACAATAAGTCGCACGAAAAAAGCTTCACCCTTTTAGAAGAGTGAAAGATAAGAAATTCATTCCAATTCGAAAATCGGTGTTTTCACTGTTTCGGTAGTGAAATTTTATTGCAAGAAATTTAGAGAGTATGAATTCGTCGTTTCATTACGGTAGACTAAATAATCACGGAGATAACGAAATGCGCGACTAACAGTGTGATATCGTATGTGGGTTGCGGATACGCTGATTCCCTCGCTGTTGAGCGCGACCGAGCCGATGCTGCTGCAATCTTCATCCTCACCAAAATCGGCTTGTTTGTACCGCGTCATCTGCGAATCAAGCACAAATAAAAACAATGAATTCGATTCCCTCGAAGGTCCACGAAAACTGGATTTTCGTCTCGTTGGTTTCGCTCGAACGAGAAAAAAAGACTTTGTTTCCACAACGCGCGCGTCAGCAGCCGCAATATTTCATCCTTATCGCTGTTTATGAAACGTCAAGTTCAATTTACAGATTCGCTATTTCACGCCCCGACGACTGTAATAAAGTCGCGAGCTGGAAAAATTATTCCGCTGTGGAATTCACGAATTCCTCCTTCCGATTGGAAACGCATCCCGATACCGAGCTTTTATAATTATAGCTTCGTCTAAAAATAATTCCGTACTTTCCGCATTCGCTCTCTCTCTCTCCGCCAGTTTTTTTTTTTCGTCTCGAGTTTCCTGATTGCAATTGAGCCCTCGGCTGATAAAAGTAATGCAATTCCCATCGAAAAAGTTTCGATAATGCGGGAGGTGAATCCGAGTAACGAGATTACGCGATTTTAAGTGCATTTTTTAAAATTACCAGTAGGGTCGCGGAGCCATTAGGGTAATTATTGTATGTAATCGATAAAAAGGCATTTTATCGAGAAAAGAGGTAAAAGCGCGCGGAAAGAAAAATAGCCAGGAAAAGTCGTAAATCAGTTTGTTTACTTGTCAAGAGTGAGCGGCTGTAACTAAAATTATCCCGACTAAACAAGCGCTTTGTGGCGCGTTGGACGAAAATTTCACTCACGCCAAAAATACGGCGAGTCGCCGATTGGATCAAAGAATTCCCGGCTCTCTTGAATCGTTGCATTCGCAGCGACTTGAGCGTGTAAATGTTATTATCTTATTTGTCCTGCAGACACTCAATTAGGTCAATGCTAACACCGAAGATGGTAAAACACTCGCAGCATCCCTGTATCATGTCAATGAATCAAGAGCAATTGTTATCACTTATTTGTTTCCGATAAGTCACCGCTTTTTAACCGACTCGATTGATTGTCGTTCGGAAAATCAGCCAATTAATTAATACGAAATGCTTTCTCAATGAAATTTCTTATCACTCCGTTTCGAAATGCAGAAAAATGGCCTAATCAAAAAGTTACGCGTGATACGACGCAAGCCGAAGTACTGAGCAAAGAAAATCGCGGCTCTGCGAGGAACACACGTGAGCACGTGACACCGCGGGTCAAAGTGTGCCGAGACAAATACAGAGGCACATAGAGCGACTGCGCGACGACTAGTGCACGAGGATTTTGCGATTAACATGCAGGGACGAGCTCACTTATTTTGGTTGCGCTGCGTCTTCATGGGGGATGCTTGAATTCGTGTGCGAAAGCCGGAAACTGGCACTTGTGCCTTGAGACAAGTATCTCCGGGCGTTCGAACGAACACCGGAATAAAATCTCGTGCAAATCGCGCTGTTTCAGGGGCGAATTCATTTTTCATTTTTCAAGGATTTTTTTAAATCGAGCTCGTCGAGAATAACACTCGAAATTGTTGGGAAAAAATCTTTTTACGTTCGACTCCTTGACAACAACGACCCGGCGTACGCGAATGCATGCCGTGTGGTTATCAATGTTGCTCGATGTTTTTCCCGTTCGAAATCGAAATTTGTCATTTTGTTTTCTTTTTTTATAAGCAATTGATCGAATCGTTCGAGTATTGGTTTTTTGGAAAAGGATAGTTTTTAAGAATTTCTTCAACGATAATAACAAATATTGATAACTCGTGCAACCCTTATAAGGTGCAGACGAAAATCGTCATTTCCGTCGACGTACCTTTACTGACATTTTGCTCGATGCGCCGTCTCGCAAACACCGTAGCTGTTGCCTCGATAAATAATGTAAAAGATGAACGCCGGAACTCCCGTTTCGATCCCGAAAACAAGCGCAGATATCAACGAAAGGCGATCAACTGTCAACTAAGTATTTTCTTTTCTCCAGCGGGAGCATGCAACTGATTTTGCGGCGTTTGCGGGGATGTTTTCCCCCCTCTGCCAGTTCCTTTATTGATTTTCAGTCAAGTGTTACGTTGCACCTGCCATCTTTCTTGTTTTTCGGAGCTACGCGTTTTTGTCAATTAACAAATTATGCAGGATTCGTCGTGGCGCGTGACGCGCATTCCTGAAAAGCCCATTAATTTGCTCCCAATTAATTCCGATTTCGCGAAAAGCCAGGATTCAAATCAGTGGCGCCATTCCGGACAAATCCGGCGGCGCCTTAAGTCAAGGACGTAAAAGATGAAAACTTTTTCTATATGAATAAATATTTTGCATCTTTATTCAGCAAGATGTTTTTTTTAGAGTAGGTACAATATCTTACAATTTCTTTTTATTAATGCGAATGATTGCACGTTATACGAAGGTTCTTTTTTGCTTTACGATTGATAACCCATAATTATTTCGTCTCATTCGTTGCCGAGAAAAATTCGTCGGGCCCGAGATCACTGAAAAAAAAGTTCGTGAAAAATATCCATCAATATTTTCGTTATTCGTTCATTAATTCGTTTGTTTGTTACTTATTTTTTGAGAAATTTGGAATTTGGTAACGCCAAAAATATTGAATTGCAAATATTTAATCTTAGGTATATATTTCTGATTGATAAGTATCGGTCTAAAAATGATAACGATTTGCGGTTATTGAATTTTTTTCGTAATTCTCATTAATAATTGACAGGTGCTTTAAAAGCCATTCACATTAACAAATTATCTTCGATTGAATCATATTATATAATAATTTTTCGACACACTTGTGTCGTTTTAAAACATGAGACCTAGATTTCTATAATTAGGTACTTTTTTGTTAAACATTTCGTTTTGTACAATTGCTTGATTTCTGATTGATACATATTTTGCCGTTATTCAATCCTTACTTATACATTAAATTTACTTATTTACGTATCGAGTAAAAACTGATTTCGAAAAAAATTATTATAAAAATTAGTTGAAGATTTTAATCCGATGTGAATCAAATCGTGATTTTACTTTTATTATCATCAATCAAAGTATCGAATTCGGCTAATTAATTAATTAGTTAATTTTTTCGTTTCATCATTGATAAACGTTTTCGTTCATTGATTCGCATCATCTCATTTTGTTTTCTATGGATAAAATGAGAGAACCTTTTTTTAGCGTAGACGCAATACAAATGTTCTTGAAATTCATCTGCGCGAAATAATTGACGAACTGGCAAATAAAACGTTTCACGCGAACCGCACTTTTACATTAGACAAAATAACGTTTATCGCACACTTCCACTGTAGGAAAATAAACGCAATCGTCGACTCAACATTTTCATTTCACGAATTCGCTTCGAAAATACAGCGGCGTTTTCCCCTCGACGATTGGGTTATTTGCCCGGAACGTCACGTTCCGTCGCTGTTTGGGGCTTGGAAAAATAATTGTTTACAGCCCCTGCCTGGACCGCGACAATTTTCATACATAACGCTATAGTAT
>JABFQM010002386.1:0-15315 GCA_022816865.1 Zelostemma sp. ZL-2020 | reverse complement strand
GTCAAAACGTGCCAAGTTTTTTTCCCGTTTTGTCAATTCATTAATTTTTTTATTGGATAAATGCTTACGGTTTCGGTGATTGATTCATAAATTTCATTGATCCCTTCTTCTTGCTGACAACTCGAGACGTTGTTCGGCTGATTTATATTTTCTAGAGAACTGTGATCGATACTGTTGAGGGATTTTTTACTGTCAACTCTGACGATCGTAGATCTGAATAATTCGATCGAGTGTTCGAAGGGTTCGTACTCGTCTTCGCTTCCTTCACTTTTTGTCGGCAAATTAGCAACGAGATCAAAGTTTCTTATGATGCCAAGAGCCATTGAGCTTTCATCGACTTTTTCATTTGCTTCGTTACTATTTGTCATCGGCTTGGGCGGTGGCGGCACAGTCATTTTTTCTACAAAAAAAACAGCACATTATTACTTCGAAATTTTACATTTTATCCTACGGTAAACAATACATTTCTCAACTTACTTATAACAGTACTCGCTCCGTTCCGCCTCGATTTCAACGATTTGTGTAGAAAAGACGTCTGCGGCTGCGGCGACGCTTCATTTCTGCTCTCGTTTTTATTCGCTACGTCTTCTTTCACATTATTTTCTACTTTGGGAGTATTTTTCAATGACGTCATTTGCTCCTGCAACTGCTCGGCAAAACTTTTCTTGTTGCATTTTGGCTGCTTCAGAGTATTTTTGTTCATGTCTTTTTTCATGGTTTCGAGGCACAAATTGGCGTATGCGTTTTCCGGCACGTCGTCGGCATCGCAATTGGCGTATGTATTTTCACGCTCATCGTTGGAGGCGATCATATCCTTGCTTGACAGAATATTTTCTTGAAAAAGTCTGAGGCTGTTTCGAAATTCTATATTGCTCGAAACAATGAGCGATCTCATTTCCACTTGCTTGTTGTCGACGTTTTCTTCTTCGTTTTCATCGTCGTCGAACTCTGTTCCCCAAGAACCGGAATCGCTTGTGTATCCTTCGTTGTTTCCTTCGACAGTTTCTTGTCTTTGTTCTATGTATTTTTCAGGACATTTTCGTAATTCTTCTACGAATTTCCTGAGATTCCTATGTACACGTTTAGAGGAGGAGAAAAGTTGTCAAAGAAAGTATGCTTCATGAAGAAAGAAAATGTTTTTCAGATTTTCGTTCCCGGTCACTAATTATTCTACAACTTATGATCCGGTACCAGAATACATGTATTCTGTAATTTTTTGTGAACAATTTATTTGTTATTCTCGGAAAGTTGTCGATTGAATATTTGTAAAAAATTGACAACATAAATTCGTAAATTTAATTTCAACCTGCAATAAGTATGAAAATTGTTTTTGAATTAACAAATAGATTTTGTTACGAAATAATTGTTTTGAAAATCTCGAAAAATTCAGAGATATTCTTTGAATACTAGAATATACCTTTAATTTTGTCACATTTTTATAGATGGTTAAAATAGAGGTATTAACACCAAAAAAATGTTTAAACTGTTTTTTAATCAAACACCTAGATATTGTTGTGAAATAATTGCTTTACGAATAAAAAAATTTATGGATATCAAGTACTGGAATATGCTCTGAATTTCTTCAGATTTTCAAAACGATTATTCCATAACAAAATCCATTTGTTAATTTAAAAACAAATGTTATACTTGAATTTCAGGTTAAAATTCAATTTACGGATGCGGAAAAATTCAGGGATGTTTATCAGCCACTTGAATATCTTGTCAATTTTTTTCAACATATTAAATCAACAACTTTTCGAGAAAAAATATATTATTTTGTTTACAAAAAACGTTATAAACGAAAACGCAGCGACAGGATTTTGTTGCCACTCGCAAAACACGTTTGTTTTAGTATCTGGAGAGCGTGAACAAATTTCAGCAAGTTGGGTTCGAGTCTTAGCGGAAAAAATGATTATTTTACTGAATTATTATGGCATAAATACATTAATTTTCTCTACGAACAATTGATACTTGCAAATTTCATAACGAGCAAAATTAGAGATTGAAAGCCGGAATCGGTTGAAAATGAAAATTCTCCCCATTAAATTTCCTCATTTTCTTAATAATTTTTTTCATTAAATAAATACATTAGGTAAGTCGATTTCAACTCAACTTTGATATGTTTAATCAATCAAATCGTTCAAATGAAATGACGGAAAAAAACGAGGTTTTTTAAAGTAAATTCATTGCAGACAATGCAAATCAATTTATGTAAATTAAAGATTTGACCATTTTTCAATATAAAAATAAAAATAGATCAACTTTCTAAACCTAAATTTATTTTTTAATCCCAGTCAGCTCTTCTTCTTGTGAAATTTCAATTGAATAAAGCAAACAATTCGTTTCTCAAGTAAACCAGGACTTTAGTTCATTTGGCTGCTAGATACAAAATGAACCGAAAAAATCTCTTTACCTTATCATCGGCCTCGTAAGATCATTTTTCCAAAGCGACAGTTTCCCCTCCGTCAAGTGCTACGAGAGTTAATAAATGGAGCGAGGTGAAAGAGAGCTACAGCAAATTTTCTTGTATAGGCGTATTACTCACGAGAAACTCGTCCCCGTCAACCTGTCGCTTTTCGATCGCGTTACAGCATTCTTCCAAGCCATTCTGTAAATTTAATTCGCTACATTATTTCTCGCATTGTCCTAAAATTTATTATCATCGAATGGATCATAAATTTATCAACAGGCTCGAAATGTAAACGCACTTATCATGTACGTAACAAGTTTTATCGAAACCGTACGACTAATTCAGCTGGTAATACGAATTCCGAAAATAATTGTTCCATTTCTTTATACAACTTGCACTAAAATAAAAAGCGTACTTAAAAAAATGATACACAGCTGCAATCGTTTGTAGGAATTGATAAGAGTCGACTTGAATTGGCGAAATGTAAACCTTGGCGAGGGAGACGAAACGATGAACTGACTCATTGACAGAAAAAGGAACGCGCGGTTGAGACTTTGGGTGCGTGCAGGCACTTTCAAGGAGAATTATAAGCATCGACCGAACAGTTGGTTCCGAACAGTTCACTCACCTTTCGCAAAAGCGACAAAACGTCGTTTGTTCTCCAATTCGAAATGTCTTCGAAGGTACTGCCTCGCGACGATTTTGACATCGTTCGGCGGTACGATGCAAAAAAATGTCAAGTATAGCACGTGCCACTGTGAGGCGTGCATATGCGGTGAACTTTTTGTGGGCGAGGTGACTGTAACGGTGACTGGTTTTTTCCCTCCCACTTGCTACTCGCTCCGCTTATAGCGCTTGTAGTATTTGTTAAGCGTGTAGTCATGTGGATGTTCTGACATTATGCTATTGGATTATTCCGTTGGAATTTTATCATTCATTGCTTGAGGAATGGCAGACAAGAATAAGCGGCGGCATATATGTTTATGTATATATAGATTCAAAAGTTTTCAATTTTTCACAAGTTTTATTCCCTTTCCGATCATACTTTTGGACGCAATATTGTTGCCTTAAAAATAAATGTTGTTCACGCATTCTTACGTACGCGAATTTTAACAATGCAATGTATCATAGTATATGCTTATAAGTTATTTTCAAGGTTTCATGAAATTTTTTAATTCAACGAGATTTTATCACTTTTCATCACTATATAATATTATGTACACGGATTGCGTCTATTCAAACTTGCAACATTTTTTTCTAAGATTTGGTATTCATCATCTCTTCAAAATCTCATCGGAAATTTCATCAATCGCTGGAATATCCAAGTAATTACTCAAACTGGCGGTTGAATTATTTTGCAAATCTTGAGGTGAGATGGCGTATTCAGTTGTATTTCGATCATGGACGGACTTATAATGCTGACCATCTGCAACTAATCGAGTTATACTGACGACGTGAATAAAAATGTCAAAGATATAAAACAAACATTAATACTCACTATTTCTGTACAAAATATCCCCATGAATCGCATGAAATTCGGCAAGTTCTTTGGCAGAACAAATCGGCGTATTAATTTGGATGGTCCTGTTAAAATAGGTATAGTCGACTTCGTAGCATCGTCTAACCTTGCAATACTTGACCATGGGCTCAAAACGGTGACCCCATAAAATTTCTTGGGGCACGTAACTGGATCTTGCTTGAGTCAACTGACCCGTCGACTCTATCGTCCCTTCCAATATCACGACAATTTCGAATTTATCGCTCAATATTTGCTCGGCTGACATTTCATAAAACGGAGACGCCGAATTTATCTTGTGGATTATAATCAAGGGCCAAATGAAAAAAAGATTGTTATTATAACCGTCCGTTCCTATGACTAGTTCTTCTTGGAATTGAGTTAAATTGTCTCCCTCTTTCGATACTTTTGTCTTTATCAATTGAGCGCGTACGGATGCGCCAATAATGTGCGATTTCCTCATATCGCCAACTCGGAACATGAAGCTTAAATGTCCATCGCGTTCGTTGACGACGACGTTTCTCGAAAAGAGCAATGTTTGCGTCCTTTGCTTGGGCCGGCTCATTTTCGTGAAAACAATGCCAACCATAAACGCTTGGATCACGACACCCGTCGTGCTCTGCAGGCACATTAAGAAGACCGCTTCGGGACATTCTTCCGTCGTGGACCTGCCACCGTAACCAATCGTGTGTTGGGTCTCGATCGAGAAAAGAAAGCAGCTTGTAAAAGAGTACAAGTTGGTGACGCATGGTATCCAATCGTTGACTTCTTGATACGGCGGCAAATGATTTTCTTCAAAGTCGCCGTGAATTAGCGCGACCAGCCACCACAAAATGGCAAACGCTAGCCAAGATAGTAAAAATCCTAACGTGAAACACAACAACGTCCAGCGCCATTGTATGTCGACGAACGTAGTAAAAATGTCTTGCAGAAAACGTATGGAACGTTTCGATAAGCGCGCTTGAAGAACGTTGCATTCCCCGTTTTTCAAAACCGCGCGCCTACGGATTTTACGAAAAGATCCTTTTTTCACTTGACTCCTGTAAAACATACGTTAATTTTAACAACAGCTAGACTTCATTATTTTCACTATTCGAGTAATTAAATACTCTTTAATTCTGGGCGTGTTAATTGCATTTAGAACTTCATTAATTTCATTCGTTCGTAATAATTGTATTAGCGGATTCATCGCTTGGCGGCCAAGTTCATTACGTAATTTGTGCGAAATTTAAATTATGAAAGCGATAAATCTGCAAAAGACGCAGAGAAGATAAATTTTAAAGCCGCTTGAGGAGCATTTTTTGAATCATTCTTCGACTTTTTATTATTTTGCTTTGCTATTCAAAGGATGTAATGTCAAACATTTAATTTTTTTTTAAATATGCGTTTTAAAGTATGTTTTTTGCAGTCAAACGTCAGGTTGCCATAAATTAGGCGCAGTTGAGAAAAGCTATTACGCATGTACTACGTATAAGAAACTTACAAATTATTTCGTTTGTTGTTTTTTGAATCTAGTAACTTGGCCATTCAATTTTCGGACTCGGAGAAAAGATTTTGTTTACTTTTTCGAATTTCGTTAATTGTTACGACAATAATTAACAATGCAGACTTAAAAAAACGTCAAATGCAACACTCTAATTTGTGAATTTTTCAAACATAAGCATATATGATGATAAAGATTTCGACAACTTCAAAACAAAATCATTATTTTGAATTTTTCAAAATTAGATTTGAAAGATTTAGACTGCAAATATTATGTAAACGTTATTTTTTTTAAAGTTTAGTTTGTTCAAGAAATGCATGTTTTAGTATGAAAATATGTTCAAATCGTTTTATTCGATTAAAGAGTTCCGAATGTATTAGGCAAGAATAAACTATAATTTGGTTGAATTAACAGACTTTTCTAAGATCAATGAAAAATCTCCTCTGAATGCGATTATGATTTACAATGAACTTCGAATATCGTAACGTTTATTTATGTCATACCGTACCTGAATATGCTCAAGCTTGTAGATTGATTTTTCGGTGCTCCATTCAATATTTCTGGCCTAACTTCGTGCGAAAGAAGCTTCCTATTTTCAGAAATGCAAGACAAAAGTGACTTAGGTCCTTGCGATACTAAAGTGGGCTCATTATCCATTTTCCACCAATGCCTGCAATAACGTCCAAATACTGAAAATTTCCTGACGAAACTAATCTTTTACATGTATATCGTCGCGACATGAATTCTTATCGTAAATTGACGTAGAGATGATAAAACAATGTTATTAAAGTTTCACCTCGAATCCCAATAATATAGCACTAAAAAATCGAATTTTCATACAAGAAAGACCGAAGAGACAAACACGCTTCCACCATAAGTGTTTACAACTACCGGCGTAACTGGAAAAAGTTGTCATAGAAGTAAAAAAAAATCTAGCACATTGTGTAACACACGAAATTTCAAGTTTATTATGAAGACGGAAAAATAAAAGTATGCTTTTGCTTCAAAACCGTCTTCAACGCGCAAAAGTAGCTGATGACATAAGCCAAATTTGCATAGTAAAGTTACGAGAAAATGACAATTTTATGTCCTCAGTCCTTTAAGCCTGTTATTCACTCAAAATTTTTGGAAGCACAGAAATATTATTGAGATTTAATGAAAAATACAGCTGTAAAATATTAAAGAACAAAAAGGGACTACTCTGAATTTTCGTTCAAACATTGAACTAAATTAAACTGAAAGTGATGGAACTTGGTTTAGATCGGTTTTTGAAAGCAATTATTTTGGTTGTTGAACTGTATCTCATTAGGCTAATTAGAATGGTATTATACGAGTTTATTAATATTACTTTTTATTATAACAACGCACGGAAAAAACGGATCGTACTTCATCATATTACGAATCATCCTCTATTTGGTTTCTGATGAATTTTCAATAAATTTTTCCTTATCGATTCATCAACTTCTTCACTATCTATTTAATTTTTTTGTCAATTTCTTCGTTCATTTATCAACCGTTTGTTCAGTTCTTTGCGTTGCCTCATTTTATTTTATCCATATGAGTTACTATTTCGATCCGTATTTTTCGCGATTTCTCTAAATGAATATGGATAAAACACGGGAAGCTTTTTTTTTAGTGTGCATATTTGAGTTGAACCTGCAGTTCCCGCATCGAACTTTATTGATCAGAATAAGTAAGAGTCAATGAAACAGCGCGAAAGCCGAAAAGTGTGAAGACATTAATAAAAAAAATATTACTAAAAAAATTTTTTCCAATTAAGGCTTTTTTGCTTCAATTATAAATTCGTCGGCTTAAATAGCACTATGGTATTGATTATATACTACAGAGTAAATTGAAGTTTCAGGTTCAAACGTATGTGTGTTGAGGAATTTCCGAGCTTTTACTCGTAAAATTCTACGTGTGTTGGTTTCAAAATTGTTAAATTCTTCAAATAGATTTGACGGAGTTTCTTCAATCAGTTAATTACTAGATTAGTTTAAATTCTCTTCAGATGTTCCTTGAGATGAATCGGAATTGATAACTTCCTAATGCTTCATGCGGAGAAAAAATTTGTCACGATACCAATTTGTTTTGTTGCATCATAATCATGTATAACATTGAATTCGCGATGAAGAAAAATTCGATTTCAATGAAATTTGAACTGAGAATACACATAGGATGTAAATGGTTGCAGGGCGCAGATTTGTCTCCAACCGATTTGAATCATAATTATCATTCAAAACATTTTTCAGAATCACTCGATTTATTACATGTTAATTTACATTCGGTGACATTCATTCTCATGCTAGTTATAACGTAATTCGTAGGGTAGTCTAGATTCTCCAAGAAAGGACGAAGGTGAGACTGAAACTATCAGCTGAAAAAGACTCGAGAAATGTCCATTAAGTACGATCAGTTTGTCTGATTTTCATCGCGTTCAAGTTTTCGGTGAATCGACTTTCGAACAATGTTTCAGAACTGTTTGTCGCGAAAAGTGAAAAATTGTTAGGAAAAGTGTATTGGAGAAGATTTTGAGCATGAAAAAAGCACTGAAAGAAGGTGGCGAGATATGGAAAGAAAATAATTTTCACAAAAAAGAAATACAATGCTTGTGAAATAAAACAAATTGATGATTAGAATTATCGAATTTATCGAATTTATCGAATTTTAAGATATGCTTCAAACTGTTGATTGAAGGTCGTTTTCGTCTTTACACATCTTGTCCTCCTTTTTGTTGCTATTTGCATGCACAGATTTGCTTGAAACGTGTAATGTAAACGCGTGACGAGCCTTGGTAATTTGTATACGTTGTGCACTAGTGTATGTAAATATGATCGTTTTAAAATCTCCGTCTCTTACATTAACAGTACTTAATATACTGCCATATACTGCAGTATCAGTCGTTTGTAAACACACTTTAAAACACTCAATTAAACACGAACAATTAAAATTGAATCAAGAGCGCGCTATAACTTACGTCCGAGAAATTAAACAACTTTCATTAAAAACACCATCACGCCACCGTCAATCGGTCAATCGAACCAATAAGTATGTAAACGAGAGAAACACATCGTGTGCAACTAAATGTCGAAGTAATATTGAGGTAAGTGACAGTTTGCAGTATCTTTTGCAAAATGTACTTTAAAACGTTCTTCGCGCCATCTTCCTAACTACCCGAAGAAACGATCAGTGCTAAGTCAAGAATCGATTTCAGGCCCTACAATCTTCAAGTGAAAAACGAGAAAAGTGTGTCGTTTTTCGAGATTTAGTCAAGTGGTTCTGACTTGTTTCGGCACGCTAAAATGTCGATCGGTTTGTTTCAATTATATCAACTTTCATCGACTTTCGATAGCAAACTTATCGTTGAAAGAAAACACTGCGTTTAAAACTTGGTCTTAAAACATATTTCTGAAATTTTAGCGAATGAACTTGTCATATTTAACACTTGACAATATAAACATATAATATCGTTACCTATATCCTCCGAATGCAAGATTATTCTTATCTGCGATTACTACTTGACTCGCTATCAGTTAATTGAATACTTTTTCTGACACGTTTCCCATGTTTCCCATCGTCTTGACATATATCACTGAAGGTAATCGTTTTACAGTACGACAAAAATTACAATATTACTCTGAACCGACTATGTCGAGCAGTATACTGCATTTAAGAAGAGCACTGTATTCGTATTGAACGTTTCTCATTTGAAATAATCCAGCGACACCTAGAAAATTTTTAAGTTACTGAATTTAATCTTCCAAAAGTTTCAGTAACGCATCAATTTGGAATAAATTTACATTTAGAGACGTACCACTACGTCTTCACGCATATATTTATTATGTAACACTTAGATTTGACGTTTTACAAAGATGATAATATTTACAACTATGTTTGCACTCCAAGACCAAAACAATTGCACAAGATCGAGATAAATATTTATCTGTCAAACGAAATTTTTGCGACTCTGGCGGTGCAGTATCGTTGAACGCGTATCGAAGCGTTGAAAAATCGGCCGAATCTGGCTCGCAAATTATGACGACAGGTGAAATATCAATTCTTCGTGCGTAGGCTGTGTAACGTGTTAAACATGATCAACCACTGGTTTCAATTTATCGTATACTAAGAACGTCGTCGGCTTATAAAAACAATATAAAATGAGAAAATGCGACGTAACTTGAGTATGGCCGCAGCCACTAGTGCTTACAGCCGCTGTCACGATCTTACAAATGGCCACGTGACACGTAATAGAATCGCAGGATGAGAACAACTGCGTAAACGTATAAGCTTGGCGACTTATTTCCTCAATGTCTTCACGATTGTAGATTGTGACCTTCAATCATGTTTTTTATCTTGATTTCACGATAATCATTTGACTGCGCACCAAATACGTTAAACTTTATTAAACATGAGCGATGGACGAAAACGGGCAATTAAAAGATACTGAATATTCATTGTTTGTCGTCAAATGCAAGAAAATTAAGTACGATTCCTAAGCTTCGTCCATTTCCTTAGTTACAGGGGAGATAAGAAGCTCGTACAGTGAAACAAGTTTTCCTCTATTATTTTATTGCTCCTATATGATCAGATTCCTTTCGAATTTTCACTATGTTTCTAAACCTTTGCATTTTCCAGCATCTAAATTTTTTATTTACACGCGCCGATTTATTTATTTAAATGCCGACGTTTCGAATTTGATGCCATCCATTTTTTCACAAATAATGTAATCTATATTATTCTGTTTTAGATTCACTCTCAGTTAATATCGAATAAAAAATAAAATTTTCCGTCATATTTAGTTGTTTAAACCTATATTTTTATTATGAATTTTCACTCTGTCTGACTGTACAAAAATATTACTTTTCGTTAACAAAAAATGAAGTTATCGAGAAATATAAAAATGTAATAGGGTAAATTTTTCGTGATTTGAATTTTTATCTCGAATATGAATGATGCGTTTTGAATTCAATACGGGCTTACAAATAAATCATCCGTTTCAACATACGTTAACATAAATGTGAATGCAAAAAAGCCGATTGGACAAAATGTAAATTGTTTCACTGTATCAGAAATGGCGAAAATGGTAAAATGAAATACGAGGGTAGATACAGTAAAATAATTATAAAAGCGTACATTGGGACTTACTCAATTATATTATGTTTTTACTTGAAAATGTGACTTTCAGTCATAATCTCTTTAGATTTCCTTACAATCGTACTTGTTTTTCACCTAATAAAACTGTACATCACAAAAGTCAAGGTTTTCTTTACTTTTTACTTCCCCTTTTTACTGCATTTGTGTTTTTTGAAAAATGCAGTAATATTATTTTGTTATGAGGATGTTTTTCTCTTTCCGTTTTCTTCTTCTTGCTTCGAAGTTTATTTTCCTTGCATTTACTACTGTTTATCCGATAAATTTGAATATAATTAATTGCATAAAATATTTTGATGCGGCATACATATTAGTACGTAAAACATTGATACTTAAAATTTGGAAATCAAATCCATGGGTAATTCAACTGCAACAGGACGATGTGAAATATTTGCATACTTGACATTTAAAAAACAACATTTTCTCGTTTCGTTATTTGTCGAAAACTGATTTGCCCCCCATTACAAGTCTCTACCATATTATTTCTCGGCATTTGTACTCTATTGTCATGGAGACGTAACAAGGGTGCGGTAGGTGCAGTTTGGATTGTTATTTCTGCTTTGACCAAGTCAATACTAAATATTCAAAATAAAGTAGTCTTCTAAAAGCTCTGAAAACTGTGAATATTGAAATTCAAAGAAGAAATGAATTCAATATGGAGCGATCCGATTGACTCTGGACTGGAAAATTCGTTGAAAAATAAATATGGAAGCCTTGAAAAGTTAGTATGCAAGAAAACGTAAAAAATGCTAATTACTAGTTTTTAACCGCTATTTGCTTCAGTTACAAAAAAATCATGAAATCAATGAAAAGAGAATTGAAAGAAATGCTTTCACCGAATATTCAAAGCATTGAGAACATAAATGTAAAGTTCCCTGCGTTAGAAATAAGAGCTCCAGTTCCTTGGCACCAACAGAAGACAATTGCCGAACATTTCTTGCAGTATAATTTATTTATTGGCAAAAAAATGCTGAAAGATATTCAAGGCTTATGGTTTAACAAGTAAGTTTCACTTTATACAAAAGAGTTAAAATTTTATATTTAAAGATTTTGCTTCAGGTACCATACTACAAAGATAATAAAAATAGAAGATTTAGGAACTCAGCCACTTGCAGCGTTAGAAATAAAGAAAAGGCTGGGTCTTTTATGCGAGAAGGCGCAAGAATATATCGAAAATACGTGGTTTGCGGATGTTGCGGCGATATTTTGACGCACCGAGAAAAACGGATCACTTCTACGTGAACAGAAAATATATTACTCGAAAAAGATGAATAGAAAATTAATCAATAGTGTAAACACAATGTTGTCAATACAATTGCGAGAAGTGCTTTTGAACACCTTGAAGCATATTCTCTATTTTTTGAGAGATTTTAACGGCGGAAATTACTTTAGCGGTGAATATAACGACTCGCTATTTAATCGGTGAGTACTGAAAAGTTTGCAAAATGCACACAGAGAAATAAGTTATAGGAAAAATTGTTATGTTTGTTGTAAAAATTACTGCAGTCTGATCATTTTTTATGTTTTCTGGGTATTATATATTTATTGAAGATTTATAATTTTTCTAATGATAGCTTGTATTTTTTCTACACATCATTGAACAATTTGGAAACCTTTACAGTAAATACCCACAAAAAATGTAGGATATGGTCGGGCTATCAAATGGTATAATAATTTTTACCGGAACTTTTGTAATTTTTCCCATGTATTTTTTTCTCTTTTTATGAATATCAAAAAGAAACTTGAATTAATTGACGACAATCTATTTGCACAGTATTCCTTTTGTCAACATTGAAGTAACCTCAGTTGTAGAAGGAAATAATCTGCGCTGTACGCCACATATCTTTGAACTGCAATCGATAATATTGACGTCTTTAGACACAATCATTTCCGTAGCAAGGAATATGCCGAGAATCGAAAAGATACTATTTCCAACCCTTAAGAATTGGACAAAATTGTTTTGTATTTCACGTGAGGAGTACACGGTTAGTACAATTATTTTTCTGTAAAGGGACTTCCTGTCAAATGGCTAAAAAATGTCTATAAAAATACATAACGCAGAATATTTCTATAAAAAACGCAATGTTCCGAGGTACAGCACATTCTCTCAAGTGTCGTTACGACTGATGAATGAAAATTTAATCTTATAAAGGTCTTTATTATACTTTGAAAAACACGCGGGAAAAAAATGCAAGTTGTTACAATAATAATATCGCCAATTGAAACGGTTTGAATGCAAAAAGAGATGAAAGATAAAGTTCTTGTTTCGCCCCCCAAGAAACTTTAGCATTTTTTCCTTTTAAATATTTCAACTACACACTTGGCATTCTCTTGTATCATGCATGTGTAATAATATTACATTGTGTAACAAGTGCGGGTAAATGGATTTGTTGGCGAATGTGACGTTTCACATCATGCGGACTCATGTGACTCATCACATGAGTCCGCACACGCTACACACCGTAGTTTTCGTACTACTGCACGAAAGACGCAATTTTTGCCGCGACAAAATTATCCGCGAGTGTGAAAAATGGCGCTTTTCGTGCATGTGTTACGAAAAAATAATTATGGTATAAATAACATTGGGAAAAAAAACAAGTCCTAAGAATTTTTTCGAGGGCTTTGTCCAATACAGTGATAAAAAAAGTTTCCCGGCATCAAAACGTGTGACAAATTTTTTCCTCCCTCGATTATGCCATTTTTGGGTAGAATATCATCTTAAGAGAAAAACAAAGGTTAACAGACACTCAAAAAATGAAGAGAACACCGTCATTATGTCTACTTTGCAAAATATTTTCGAAATAAGAGAATTAATTATTAATAAAAAAATTTTTTTTCGATGCCAAGTTGACCTTCGGATTCCTCGTAAATCAGATTGATCGTTTTGATTGAAAAATAATCTCGACAAGGCTATTCTATTTCCTCTATATTTTAATCTCCAGTGTTAAATCGGGTATTTATTATTATGAAACATCACACTCATAATCTAGACCTTCACTAGCTTTATCGCCTAACCTGCGGTAAACCGCAGGTTAGGCGATAACTGGAGCTACTTTTTACATAACTGAGTACACAAACATTCTTCGGGTTACAGGTTTCAAAAATAGTGAATGAAATACTGTCATGCGTGAGTTTACATTCCAGTGGGCTTTACTTGTATTTGAAATCGTATGAAAACTTTAAAAACATTTTCGATGGGTCAGCAGAGGAAGAATTGAAGCTTGATTTGTCATCAAGCAATAAACAGACTTTACAAGAAATAACTAAACAAATAGAAGAGTACGATAATCTACAAAAGGTTTTATTTTCATACCGCAACAAGGTAATTATTTCATTCGATTCCTTGCTTACAAAAATTTTATTCATGCCCGTATTTGATTCATGCCCAGGTGATGTTGAATATGATACAGCTGGATTGCTCCAACTTAAATTTAAAATTGTCGAAGAAAATTCAACAGTTACGCACGCAACTTTGTAACTACGTTGTAAAAGAGCTCAGAAATAACAACAATAATTTGTGCATGACTTTCGATGAAGTGGCTGCGAAAGTTTCGATTATGCCCGAAACAAGTCAGGAGGTCGTCGATTTGTTCAATTATTTATGCGAGAGTCGAGATATAACAATGTATCTACTAAAAAGCAAAATCGATCGATCGTCAGATTTGCTTTTATTCGTGTTCGAATACTTTCCTGTCACCGAGGAAGACATACAATTGAACAGTCGTACTCTCATATGGCCAAAAGAAATAGAAAACGTCATGAATCTAGCTTACAATCGTTTGAACGCCAAAAAAGAACATTTCGAGCAAATCCTGAAAAGCCGTCGAGACGTTTTTGAATTGCAAGTTCTGAAAATGCAAAAGTCCATCGAGCAGTTGAAAAAAAAGGATTCGCCACTGTTAACGAACAGCGAAATAGAATTGACTGTTAAAGAGGTTGACAAATTGAAAGAGAACGCGGACATGATGAGCATGGAAGCGAAAAACATCAACGAGGAAGAAAATTTACTCGACTTGGATCCAACTTCCTATTCTGGTTTGAGCGCATTGAGTTCAACGATTGACACGTTTCATACTTTGTGGCACACTGTGTTTAATTTCCACTCGTCTCACGAAAAGTGGCTCTACGGATCATTTCGAGAGATAAATTTCGACGACGTGAATACAGAGACTTTGAGCGCGTGGCAGACGTTAAAACATTTGTTTAAAGTTTTACCTGACTCGGCCGGAGGTCGAAGAGCGGCAGAAATAATAAAGAGTAACGTGGAGAAATTTAAAGAATACTTGCCTTTGCTTCAAGTTATTTGCAATCGTGATCTACGAGATCGACATTGGGAAGAGATAAGTACAATCATTGGAGTAGACGTGATGAAATTGCAGTCCTGTAGCCTGGCCGATATACTCAATCAAGATCTTGCGCATCATATGGAAAAGTTACAAAATATATCATTAGCGGCGACAAAGGAGGGCGTACTAGAAAATAATTTACATATAATGCAGGATGAGTGGAAAATCATTTATTTTGAAGTACGACAATATCGCAATTCCGGTGTGAATACATTGTACCACGTGGATGATATACAGGTATATTACTAACGATATTGATAATACAATTACGGTAACGCCCTATTAAGGATGTATTGGACAAACATTCAGAATCACGAAAATTTGATGAAACTCGGCAGAATAGATGTTTGTAATATTCTTAAACGCCATGCAAAGTTTCAGAAAGATTGTCTAAATAATTCAAAAGTTA
>JABFQM010002385.1:0-15318 GCA_022816865.1 Zelostemma sp. ZL-2020 | reverse complement strand
TGCGTGTAGCGGCGGTTTTTTGTGCGCGGTTGCGGTGGCCGGTTTAAGGATGTCCTTGGGCAGCCTCTTCTCCAGCGGATTCAACGGCTTTACAACCAAAATCCTTTTCCGGTTCTCAATGTCGATCTTATGATCCGACATCCACTTCCGAAAAGCGTAGGGCAAGCTAGTATTACACAGCACCATCTCCGTGAAAAGAATGAGCTTCGTCTGGCGCATGAGCTTCGTGAGACCCGCGTGATTGCGTAAACCCTGGATGTCGTGAACGGCAATGCCAACGAGCAGATTCATCAGGATGACGGTGACGAAGACGATGAAAAGCGTGAAAAGTATCTGCGAGCAGACGGACAACGGGTGGTAGATGACGTAAGAGCCATCGGTGAGTAGAACCTCCTGATTTATGAGACCCTCGAAATCGAGTTCTCCCTATGCATCGAATAACACAAGATATTAAATTACAGGTGTTTCAAAAATTACAATGAGTAATTGCGACAAGTACCGCCATCATCGAGAGCACTTTAATGAGGCCGGTGAACGGGTTTCCGAAGGAAGGCTCGCCCACGAAGATGACGCAGAAGCTTATGGTGAAGCCGATGAGAAGACCCGAGTAGGCCAGCAACAATTTGGCAAACTCGAACTGAATGTGGGTGAACATTGCGACGTAATTCCCGAAGGCTGGGAGTTGTCCGACCATGAGCATCAAGTTGGTCCAGGCGCAGAGTATCGCGAACGCCCCCACGTAGTTTTGCCAGTCATAGGTCTTGCCGGTGTACAGAAAAGAAGTGACGAAGACGCTGATTACGACGATGGTGTCCAGGATATTTTCGATGTTCGAGAAGTATTGTTTGATGGACTTGTACACGACGAAACTGAGGATTTTCCGAGGAATTGTGACGAGGGTGAGGGCCAGGGCGAGATACCACTGGATCTCGATGATGGGCTTGCGGAATAGGAAGCCCGAAGCTCGCTTGTTGTTACAGATTTTCGAAGTGATCGTTGTTTCCTGGTCCTGGTTGTAGCACTTGTACGCGAGAGCCGTCAGCACGTAGCTCGTCATGCAGATGACCATCAGGGCGTAGAAGAAGATAAGCAAAAGATAGAACTTCCGGATTTTTTCCCATTTCAGGTGTAGGAAAGCCATGACGAGGGGATGGGAAAGAAGGTCCTTCCGATGCTCTTGAACAAAGGTGTTGATGAAACTGGTCTCGCACTGGTTATCGTTCGGGAAGAGCGGGTCGAAGTGAAGCGTCATCTGGAACTCGCGGTTGTGGGGCACCGGGCGCTTTAGTCTTATCGAGGCGTCGAGCCTGTGCCGGAAGACCTTCAGCGACTCGGGGATCTTCCTCAGAATGATGTTCAGCGCCGTAAGACCGGAACCGGTTGTGGCACTAAGATCTGCCCCGGCCCAAATGAGGCTCTCGACGCACTGGGACTGCTCGTTCAACGCAGCGATGTGAAGCGGCGTAAAGCTCGATTTGTCCGGAAGATTGACCCGGGCGGCGAACTTGAGCAGAAGCTCGACGAGCTCGATGGACGAGCACGAGGTGTTCATGACGGCGTAATGAAGCGGCGTCCTGCCGCTGCAATCGGTAGTGTTCACGTCAATCCCCGGGACCTTGAGCAGTGACTCCAAGCACTTGACGTTGTTCGACTTCACCGCGACGTGAAGCGCGGACTCTCCTAGCTGGTTCTTCTCCGACGCATCGGCGCCTCTTTCCAGCAGTAGATCTACGATTTTCTCTGCTTTAGCCCTGATCGCGCAGAAGAGAACAGGCTCGACGTCGCCTCCTGGGTTTTTCAAGTCAGCGCCGTTGTTCAGGAGCAATTCGGCGGCTTCGTAAAAACTGCTGAGCGCCACGAAGTGCAGGGGTGTATAGCAACTAACGCGACACACACAGTTGACGTCGACCTTCTTCTGGACCACGAGATACTCCAGGCAAGGGACGCTGCCAGAAAGTGAGGCCACCAGGACTCCGTTGACGCCGGTGCCGGGCTCGACAAAGTGCACGTTTGCCCCGGAAGCCTCGAGTTTCGGAAGCAGATGATTCAGGCCCCGGAAGCAGGCCCAGAGGAACGCGACGTCCATGAATCTCTCGCTGTGGTTTGGGAATAAAACGCCGTCCGGGGACTTGAGGACGCCCCTTTTTTCCATGTCGAGCAGGACCTTCATTTCCGGGACGCTCACGATAGACCAGAGAGAGCTTTTGAGGCTGTTCTCGTCGATGCCGACGCGATTGAAGGCCGCGAGATTGTCGAAGAACAACGACTCGTCGACGGGCGGCGGCGCTCCCGCGTCGATCTCCGCCACATTTTCTTCCTCTTCGTCGATTTCTACCATTGCCTTCTCCGGGCAATAAGGCAGCCGGGCGTTCCGCGCTGATCTATAAGCCGCGGCAAGTCTGAGCGACAGCGGGTTCTTCCGAGAGTTTCTGCGCTCGTAGATCGTCCCCAAGGAATAATGACGCGGTTTCCCGTTGGCATTACCAGCTTTTCCCAACTGCGTGGTCAAGTTTTTGTCCAAGGAGACCGAAGACTTCCTCTCGCGATCCGCTTTTCCCAAGTCTTCCCAACTACTCGCCATTTCTGTAATCCTTCGAGGCAAAACAATGTTTGTCACTTTTGTTGGATCAATTGGCGATAAACGCTCGTGAATTGGGCTTTTGTACCTTTCATTCTTGCTCGAAACGGTCATTGTTTTGTCCCGGAGTATCCCTCGATGTTGGCCCATAGATTGGAAACTGCTCGTCGCGAAGATGCATCATTTCATTTCCGGCCAACGCCGAATCATTTTTTCTTTCGGTCTTCGATCTGCCAGAAACGTTTTAACTGCACTGTCTTGAGATCACGGTTTAGGATCGTTTGAGCCACTTTATAGCATCGCTTTCATGACTACGCACGGATGCTCGACTTGTGTGTCGGTGCGCCTCATGAGCTCTTGTTATATCCACCACTTTGACCAAACTACGCTGTCTATAGGCAGACAATAACGCGATGTACCCGTTTTCTTCCGGAGAAGGACGCGTGATCTTTTATATGTCTCGCGTCATCGTCGAATTGAACTTCTGGACATTTTCTTCGCATCACGCGTCACATTTTTTTCCAAAACGAAAGGAAGACATTATTTCACGTGTTTTTCCTTTTATTCGATCGACTACGAATTCAAAATTTATAATTCGCTACGTGTCGCGTTTAGAAATTTTGACATGCATTTCAACTCGGCGACCTTTTCGTACGTTTAACAGCAATAAAAAAGCAACGAAACACGGGTTTTGCATACCCGAAATCCCTGTGATGAAAAGCGATCTATTTCGCCGCGTTCCATTCTTTTTCGGTCGCGAATAATACATTCTAAATGAGCCTGGAATTAGTATTTCGCGCGCGTCGGTTCTATGAGGCATTGCAAATAACACGGAAGATGTTGCCCCTCGAATTATTAGCACGAAGCAACGACCTTCGAGTCGTTCGTGCACTCAAGTTCGAAATGATTATGAATGTCACGTGCGCGATTCAGGGTCGCGCGAATCCGTGACAAACTCTAGAAACGGTTCTTCTTCGTCAGGGTAAAAAAGCATCTTTCATTTATTACAAATAAATCTACAAATCTATGTACTTTCTTTCGAACCCTCCTATTTCTTCACTAAGTTCCAAGAGACTGCAAAAAGAGAGAAAGAAAAGCGTTAAAGCGAGTGACTGTCGTCGCGCGCGATTTTTTCCAGGAGCTGCTGAATAAGCGCATTGTTGTCCTCGCAGATTTTCCTGACTTCGACCAAGTCGTTCTTCATCCTCGCGCTGGTCTCGAACATCAAACTCCCGTTCCTCATCGAGTATTTGCCAATCGTATAAGCTCCTTGCTTCGAAAAAGCCACCCCTTTCTTGCGCTCTTTCGCGACTTTGTAAGCAGCCGCTAAAACATCCCGAGGCAATCTTTTTTCCCTGGGATTCAACGGCCGCACCGTGAGCACCGCTCGCAAAGGCGACGGCAAAACCAGCGCGGTCCACCTCAGAAACTTTGTCAGGCAATTCGGCAAGACCCCAAGGAACAGCGCGGTCTCGACGTCGCAAATCAGCTTCGTCTGCCTCACGAGTTTCGCTAGGCCCGCGGTTTTTTGCAGCCCCTTGATGTCGTGGACCGCGATGCCAACTAAAAGATTCATGAGGACGATGGTAACGAAGAGCAGGAAGAGTACGAAGGAAAGCTGAGCCGAGACCTGCAGCAAAATCCAAGAAGTGCCGGTGAGATCGCTGGTTTTCGTACCCTCCTCGTCCACTGGGAAAAACAGCTCCTCGAAATCCAGTTCCCCGGTCATCATAACTATTCGGGTAAACAAAAATGAATTAGAAATCTATCTAGTACAGCACATAAATACATAATCAATGTAACCTTACCCAGGACTTTTATGAGACCGGTGTGCGGACTGCTGAACGACTTGGACTGCGGAAATATGACGCAGAAGCTCGCGGTGAAGCCGACCAGGAGGCACGCGTACGCCAGGAGAAGCTTGAAAACCTGAGCCTGGACACTGGTGAACATGGCAATGTAAGCTCCGAACATGGGCAATTGGCCGACCATGAGCATCAGGTTCGTCCAGCCGCAGAGGACGGCGAAAGCGCCGACGTGGCTCTGCCAGGCGTAAGTTCGCCCGTAAACGAAGGACATCGCGAAGACGCTGACGACGACGCACCACTCGACGATGTTCTCGGCTTGAGTGAAGAATTGCCTGGCCGATGTGTAGGTCAGGATCCCGGCGAGCTTCCGAAAGGCTTCGAGGGCCGTGAGAAGCACCAGGGCGTACCATTCGATCTCCAAAACAATCGGATGCCCGTACAAGTAACCGTTGAGACTCGTGTTGTTGGCGCACAATCGTCTCCCGTGTGTCTCCAGCTGGCCGTGCGACTCGTTGTAGCAATTATGCGCCAAGGCCGTGATAACCCAGGCGGTGAGCACCAGGACGTAGAGCAGATAAAACAGCAAACGACCCACGTAGTACTTACGAATTTTCTGCCACTTGAGATAAAGAAACGACTGGCAAACGGGGTGCTCCAGGATCTCTTTGTAGCCTTCCTTCACAAATGTCCCCAGGTAGCCGATCTCGCCCTGTTCCCGGTGCTGCAGAAGAGGGTGGAAGTCGCAAGCGAGCTCGACCTCTCCGGCAGCCGAGCCGTGCTGATGCAGGGTCACGGAGGCGTCTAAAATCTGTTCGAAAGCGTCCAAGGACGAAGGGGTTTTCCTGAGGATGATGGAGAGCGCGCTGGTGCCGCCTTTGGTCTTGGCGCTGAGATCCGCGCCGCTTTGTATCAGCGTGTCCACGCACTGCGAGAGCTCGTTCAGCGCCGCCACGTGAAGTGGCGTATATCCATATTTGTCGGCGATGTTGACACTGGTTTTCCAGGTGATGAGAACGCTGGCGACGTCGTGGGCCAGAAGGGATTTCCCTAGAGCCAGATGAAGAGCGGTTCTGCCATCGTTGTCTTGCAGATTGGGATCGCATCCTGCTTGTAAAAGCATCTCCACGCACTCCAGGGACTGGGCCCTGGAAGCCAGGTGCAGAGCGCTCTGGCCGCGTTGATTCCTCGTGCTCGGACTCGCGTTCTTTTCCAGCAGCGCGTTCACGTTTTCCACGCAACATCCTCCGGCAGCGATGTGCAGCGCGGTGTCCCCTTTGGACGTTGGCAGATCCACCTCGCATCCCGACGACACGAGGACCTCGAGACAATCCGTCTCTACTCGGTCAGCGGCGTAATGTATCGGCGCGTAGCCTTTGCTGTCCAGGCGATTGATCGGCGAATCGCCGCTTGCCAGAAGCCTCAGGATGTCCGAGGATCCGCTCCTTGCAGCCGAGTGGAGTACCGATTCCTCGCACAGTGGCGATTCCTGACTCCAACCCTGCTGCACGAAGAACCGGCAGACCTCGAGGGCATTGCCGAAGACGGCGAAATGAAACGGCGTGTACATTTTACGGCTCACGGTGACGCCCTGGCGCAGCAGGTAGCGCACCCCGTCGAGGCAATTGCTGTACGCGCATAGTTCCAGGGCACTCATACCCAGCTCCGGCTCCGTGTGGTTCAGGTTCGCTCCGAGTTTGTGCAACGCTGCCACGAGGTCGACCCGGCCCAGGAAGCTGCAGTACAGCAGCAGCACGTTCATTTCCTTCATCCGGCAACCCTTGATTTTAGCCCCGACGTTGCCGTCGTTGACATCGTGGTTTTCTAAAGTGTCCAGCAGTTGAATTCTGCAGCCGGATCCGCGCGCATGCTCGATCAGAATGTCTTTCATGGAATCTCTGTCCAGGGGAATCGCCGAATTTTCCTCTTCCGCGAAAGAGCTCTCGCTCATGCACATGGAGTAACAGTGAGGCTCTTCTACTGGAGGCGGTGTTCCGTATTCCATGCAACGATCCTCGAGCGTCCGGGTACCGTCTTCCGTATCCCGTTTCTTTTCTCGTGGAAGAGTTTTGTAGGACAGCCATTTTGACAAAAGCAGCGCCGTTGATTTGGATTTTTTGTGCAGCGAGTTGGACCCCGTCGACGACGTGTTCGTGCTGACTGACCTCTTCGCCTTCCTCGTCGGGTCCACGTCTCCTTCGGCCATTTTCCTGCGTTGCGGAGTTTTCTAAATTACATCTACGGAACCAAGAAGATTTAGGCTCTGGAAATGCCATGGTAACAAAGGGGATGTTATTGCGATCTTTTTTTTTAATGATCGACGATGCTATAAATATGACAGATTGGACGTATTCCCGGTGGAATAAACGTTAAACGACGAGCTAATTGAAAAATCGTGCAAAGAAATTGCACACGTCGTTCTACTTCGACAAAGAAATGACGCTGCTCGAGCGCGCCGAGGAAAAAAATTGCTCGCGGTCACGTTTCCAGGCGGATTTAATTGCCCGCGAGCAATTAAAGTCCACGCAGAAATCGTCGTCCACGGGACAAGGGTTTTTTCGGCGAGAAAGAGCGGGTAATTTTTCTTTTTCGGTGGCCGCGGTTTTGGGTCGGTTGAGAAATGAGCGATGACAAATGCCGGGAGAGGAAGAGACGATGGGGAGTTAAGTAAAATATGAAGTTTTGATGCGATAGTGTAGGACAGTCACCTTAGCTGTTCGAAGATCAAAGTCAGCGAAATTGGATGATTCCTTATTACGAAGATTACTGTGTCAGTGTGCCTAGATCATTCTGTCCGACTAAACTGGCACTGCGAAAGGCACTGGTCTTGGTGTCGTCTTCGCGAAAGCACTCACATACGCCGCAGCATCCGCCTTGGTGCGCAGGAAAACTCATGGACAGATACGTTCGCCAATCACGCTGATCCCGTCGTTTTTTCAATAAACGCATTAAACAATCAATCGCGGCTCGTCTTCTCGTCGACGAAAAGACGAAGATGCTTTTTCCGAAAAGCCGTTCTGCACTCTGACGCTCATTTACAATAAAATGCGATGTTTATGAAGCGTCGTGATTATAATTAGATGCGGAGAATTTTAATTAAACAAGATTCACTCTTATGTAGCTGCATCCAATCGCGCGTATGCGAAATATGCGGCTGATTCACCGGTGAATGATACTTTTCTCTCTCTTCGTTACATAATTTGTGGAGAAAGAATGCTGCAAGGTTCTTCGGTGACGTTAATACATTTTTTTCTCATGGTCTTGTATTTATGTGTTTACTTACTTGTTCTCGAGCCTGAAAATCTGAAAAGTAAGTGATGTCTTTTCCATTGATGGTAATTTTGCCGGTTCCATTGGCCCATAGCTTCACTTCGCCTCTGGCAGATTTTCTAGTACAACCTGCGGAAAAGATGGAAATTACTAATATGAAAAAAAGGAGTGAGGAATTTATTATTTTGAGAGTAAAACTTGCCTTTGACGTGTACGTATGGTCTACCTTCGTTGTTGTATTCGATCTGGAATTAATACACAGAAATGAATTGAATGCATTGAATTTTCAAATACAAACTTTTTAGGAAAAGTAATTACCGGAACCAGGGTGAAAGTTTTCATTAAAGACGTGATAACTTTCCGATACTTCATTATGAAGTCTTTTATGGTGTTCGAGTAAGGGTGAGCTGCCAATCGATCCATGGTGGCGATGAAATAATTGTACTGTAAAACAAAGAGCAAACATGAAACTTTGGTAATGCAATTCTTTTTGACATTTATACAAACTTCTTCGTCCAAAAGTTCCTCATAGAATGTGTCCTCCAACGTTTTTTTGTTGAGCCAAGAAGAACTCAGGAGATTTCTAGAAATCGTAAAGTATAAATTTATAAATTCTCCAAATGGAAAAAAGAGTTTCAAACGTACATGGCATTCTCCGGCTGAGCTTTTATCCCTCTGAGTAACATTCTGTCCTCTAGAGCGTTCAGCTCATCCATTTTCTCTACAATATCCTAGGGGATAAAAATACACAATCTTAAAAACTGAATTAAATGTTGTTTAGGTTAGAAATACTCCATCTTCTTACGTAGAAAGTTTGAAAGTAATTCGGCTTGAGAGTATAAAACAACGAGTGGAAAGGTCTGCCGGAATAGTCGAACTGCGCAGCTTTTCGAGCCGGGTGAATGACTTCTGGGGGTTTCATCATGGGTTTTGCCTTTTTGTCATACAATCCAGACGGAAAAAGGTATTGTATCGATTTCTGAAATTTACGAATGAATTAATCAATCAATTATCGGTGAAAATTGAGATTATAAGAGCAATGTGATTAAATTTCTTACATCGATTTCTTCTTGCGTTAATTGCTCGTAATCATATCCCATCATGTTCGCCAAATGCCTCTTTCCTCTTTCGAACTCATGCTGTTCCTTCAATAAAAATGCATCTGAAAAAATATTTTTCATGGATAAAAAGCTCGAGATATTTTGAAAAGTGATTTTTTACCATATTCTTTCGCACGTTCCAAGTAAATTCTCATAGCAGCGCTGATTTTTTCGCGAGGTTTTTCCTCATTTTCCGTTGAATAAAAACGCCTATTATCGGTCTGAAAAAATACCAAAGAAAAATAAATCGAGAAGTTAACCTCAATTTGTAACAGCGCTTAATTAAAGAAACGACAAAAAAAGTGTGTCACCAAGAAAGCATGAATTTTAAGAACTTACCGAAAAACTTGCAATTTTCCTTAAACTATTAACATTATTTCTCAGTTTTAAATTGTTTTTTAACGCCGATAAACACAACAGAACCTGGGACTTCGACATCGCTGTCGCCGCCATTTTTAACAATGTTATTCAATGGATGTTAAATGCATGTTTAAATTTCAAAACCCCTGGAAGTGCATCAAAGTGAATTTAAATCAATTTTTTTAAACAAAAATCATTGTTAAAGTTTATTTTTGGTTATTAAAAGACGAACTTGTTTTATTATTATCGGTAGTAAATAAAAACGTGTTACCGACTGCAAGTAATTCGTATGTAACCTTGAACTTGACTAGAGTATTATCGGATTTTTGGGGAGTGTCTGTCCCGAAGCAGATACCTTTCATCCGATTTCTGTCCTCGGTTTTTTATTATTTTTAAAGACATTATGGATCCTGCAGTCTTCCCCGAAGAAATCTGGATTAAAATCCTTCTTTACTGTGATGTACCTGATATTATTGCTTTTGGGAGCACCTGCAAGTATCTTAGGAAAACTTCAGACACGGACTACTTGTGGTAAGTGAGGTTAACTTTTCCTCGATCTATTTTATTAGTGTTATTTCGATAATTATCACTTGCAACTCGAGCGGAATGTCAATAATTCGCTTCCAATCGTCTAATCGCTGAAATCTCGTCTCCCCAACACGTCAAAATTCTTCGTACGACTTCCCGAAATGAATTAATTTTTCAAATTTATCTGTCAATTAACTCTTTCGTCCAAATAAATGTTCAATTATTAAAAATTCCATGTCAAAAATGCCGAATCACTTTTTCTTCGACTTCATCAATTTTTTATTCGTTGACGATTTAATGTTCAGAAATGCATAGCTAATCTTGCAATGTCGTTACAGGAAAATAAAATGGCTGCAGATGATCGCGAAAGTTCATTTTCGCTTCCCCGACATAAAATGCCTGCAGCTGCTGAGCGTCAGTTTCAAGGCCATGTGCTACAGGCTCTACATGGTCGTGGCGATGGGCGAAAGCGTGCCATTTCCAAAGTGTTACCACTGCAGCGGTTACACGTGTCAAAGGAATTGCGTTGAAGGCTCTACGAGCGCCAAAATCGTCATCGAGATTGGAAACAAATACACATGGGTCATAACGCCGCACTTCGGGCTCAGAAGGCATTTGTCCATGTTCGGCATTCCCAAGTACAACAACAAGACGCACGCAGAACACGTCCAGTCCCAGAATTTAGCCAGCGGAAGTAGCAGAACCAAGCCCGAGACCAAATCGATAACGAAGAAGCTGAAACTGCTGATGTTGTCGGATCTGGCAACGACTAAGGTTCCAAGGCCAAGCGGGCCGTTCTGCGTTTTCTGCAACTCGGTGAAGCTGTACAGAGAAAAGAAGCGACTAGCGACGCATCCGAACGACGCTTCGTACTACACCCGTGCCAATCCGATATACCAAAAATTAGTCAACGGCTATTGCACGGACACTATCGAGTTTCTTGGAATCCCAAACGTGGACATTGTTAGTCCTGCGGAGGCTCTGCTCAGCGACGGCAGTTTTCCGGTTCTAAAGACTTTCGTGGATCACCTGTTTCATCAGATGGGTCTTACGGCCACTCTGAGAAAACCCAACACGGTTCTCATGTTCTGCGAACCACTGGCAATGCACCCGCTACTTAGGAAACAGCTTTTACATTATTTGTTCCAAGAAGTCAAAGTCGCTCGGTATAGTATCATTCGTTTTAGAGTAAATAAAGGAAACGTTTACTGAGGAAATTTTTATTTGTTGATTTTTTTGTAGGGTCTGTTTGGTGCCGAAACCTCTGGCAGCTTGTGCTATGTTAGACGTGGAAACTTGTGTAGTGATTGATAGCGGTGCTTTGAGCACGACGGTAGCAGTCGTGACGGGAGGACGAGTTTTACCTCAACGTTGGAGATTATTACCGGTTGGGGGCTGGCACGTCGCTTATCACCTAAAGCAAGCCATGCATTGGCAGCCCAAAGAGTACCATCAGATACCTATTTCGTATTTGGACAGCATAGCAGTTAAAGAAAGGTGCAGGCTGAGTTATAATATCCAGAACGAGGAAAGGAAAAGAGGCCCTACCAAGAGGGAACATATCGATCTCAGAGTCGACAGTTATGCCGACTATCAAAAATTCTGGGTACAAAATTGGCATTGGAATCATTGCTTTCTTGTGTACATGAAATTTTAATTATCTTTTTGTATTTTAGAAAGTTTCTCTAGGTCCGGAACTTTATATAGCTCCGGAGATGATGTACATAAGTTTGGGTCTGCCCCAAGTCATAAAGGAAGTAACCGAGGGTCTGCCGGAGGACATAATGCAGGACTGCCTCTCCCATATTCTGCTCACTGGAGGAAACACGGATTTGTCGGGATTTGAGCTTCGACTAACAAGGGATTTAAAGGAAATTTTGCCTTCGTACAGTCATATTTTGGAGGTCAAAAGTTGTCCAGGAACGCATAGCTGGAACGTCGCGATGGGTTCCACTTATGTGCCTTTAGCGGTTCATCCAGGTTGAGATTTTGAGGCAGAGAAAAATGTGTAAAGAAATGCATTTTGCTAATTGACTTGTAATTTTAGATAAAACGCCTCCGGAGTACTTGGAAGGCAATCCTTTCTGGTTATCGCGCGAGGAGTACGTGCTCTTCGGCTGCGAATCTTTGGAGTAACAAGGGTCATCGGCGATGATTATTTCGACGAATATGTCAGAGAATTCATAGTAAACTGAACTCGTCAGAGGGAAAGTAAACGTTACCATCATGCAATATATTTTATTATATTATATTGTCTATGAATTATTAAAAGGTGAGAGTGAAAAAGCTAAGTTGTAGCTGAAAACTTTAATAAGTGCGAGCGGGATATGAAGAATATATAAAAATCGATCTGTTATACTTATGTGAAGCATTTTCATAATTCTTTCCAACTCAGTAAGAAAACTTATAGTATAAGCAGAACTGTACATCGTTCAGTATTTGGAAACAAAAACAACTCGTGATTTTAGATTTATCATTTGGCTTCATCCTAGTAGAGATTTAATAATTTTCATACATTATACTTTACAAATTTTATATGCCTGTAGTTATATGTATAAGTATCCTCGTTTTGTCGATATGTATAAAGAACTGTAAATTTTTATGAATATCAATAATTTTTTTGAAAATTTTTCTCGACGCGACGTTAGGAAAAGCTCATAGTGTAACCTGGTGCGTGTCGTGTACATATAGAAGTGTTATGAAATTGTATAAGTAGCAAAAAATTGTACATAGGTATAAGTAAGAAATCACATATTTGTTGCGAAAAATTGTCATTTGTTTGAGAGACATTGTTAGACCGAGGTGAAACTATCGATTATGTACAGTTTGTTTTGTTACTGCATGTGTCCCTTTGGATGATGTTGGCTGTATATCGTTTTATTATTTATTAACGTCATTATTATTTTTCATAGATACATATATAATATATATACGCTGTTAAGCTTGTCTAGCAAACTATTTTATGCGTAATCGTTGCATTTTTTGTCAAGTAAAAACAAATCTCTTTTCTATATTTTTTCTACTAACTGAATGCATTCTCAGTGCTTTTACATTGTTAAGATTTCAACTACGACATTTTTAAACGTTTAATACGTAACGATGCTACTTATTTGTAAATTGATATAACAACTAGACGAGTTCTATGGAAGTTGGAATTTCAAAAGTATGAAACCGTAGTGTAAAATTTATGCGAGAACAATTGGATTGTAAAACTTTCATGTTATCCGATAACCTGTAATCCGAGCAAAAATTGTATGAGGAAGTGAGAATTATTTTAGAAAAGAGGTGATAGCGAATAATAAGCGGGGAATCGGTCGAAGGGAGTAAATGTTCCGCGAGGTTCAGACCGCGGAATATTTGCGATCTTCGTACTCTGGTCAAGGGTGTAGGTTTCGTATGCGTTGACGATTCAGATTAACGTTACTGTAAATGTGAATATGTAATTTGCTACCCCGTAAAATGTAGAAAAAAATAGTCATGTACTTGATGAAAAATACTTCATTAGACGATGCGTATACATATTTACTGATAAAAACATTATCCAGTGAATTGTTGTGTAAATAGAATGTTGAAAAGGATGCTGAAATTATCATCGATTAGTCCATTTTTTTGGTGAATATGAAGTGTCTGTTATTTCATAAATTTATATCCGATGAATCTTGCCAAAAATTCTTATATACATATATGTTACCTACAACAATTCGCATTTTTTTCATTTCTCCTTCCACCTCTCCGAATTTTACAAAAATGTTCGAGAAAAAATTATACGTTTTCGAATTTTGCCGCGTCTGCGCCACCACTCGACCGTCGGCCAATCAAATGATGAGATGTTTTATCCGCGATCCATTGCATTTTGCATTATAGGTATTGTACTGTGTCGAACTGTCAACACAATAACACAATGAATATTTTGAAAGAAGAATTAGCTCGAAAACGCAAGCTTCTAGAGGAACAGAACGTGTTATCGGACAACAAAAAGTATTTCAAACGCAGTGATTTATTGTGTCCGAACGAAAAGAAGAAACATCCGGAAAGCGATCAAAGTGATCCCGTGGATTCGAGCCATGACAAATGCGAGGATTCTGTGTTAAATGAAGACTCGTACAACGCGCTGTCGCGGCCCGAAGTCATCCGGAGACTTCGAGATTTCGGGGAACCGATGTTGTTGTTTGCCGAGACGGAGCTCGACTCGTTCAAACGTTTACGGAAATGCGAAATCTCGAAACCCGAGGCGAACCGAGGTTACAGAAATGACTTCCAAACCGCGATGAACGAAGTCGACGAGGATTATCTCAATGAAATTTTGGCCTCGTCGAAACCCCAGCAAAGCGAAAAAGGCGATGCTAATGACAAAAAAGCCACGCAAGATCTGTAAGTTCCCCTAAATCTCTTCGATTTTACAGTAAAGTTTTGTATAAACAACTCATTTATTTCAAGTCGAAAGGTGGCAGCACCTTCGATCTAGTAAACATAGACGAGAGTTCACTGTACTTCAGTTTTTTTCTCAACTAATTTTAAATCGTATTATTTCAGTTATTACCCGACCTTGGACATAACGTACGAAGAAATTCAAGAATCCACGGCGAAACTCAACAACAGGGATAAAGATTACAACATGAGCGTTATCGAGCGGTTTATTCAATTCCTGGTCCAGCAATGGGGGAATCAATTGAACTGCAGAGGCACAGTTGAGAAGATGAGCAGCAGGGGCAAGATTGACAGCGCTACTTACGCGCAGACAAAGGAGTACATGAAACCTCTCCTTCGAAAGCTGCGGCGCAAATCGCTCCCCGAGGACATCACCGATAGTTTGACACAAATCGTGAAACACGTTTTGGAGAGGAATTACATTTTGGCAAGCGACGCTTATTTGGAAATGGCAATCGGCAATTCCCCATGGCCGATCGGAGTGACCATGGTTGGCATTCACGCTCGTACAGGAAGAGAAAAAATTTTTTCGAAGAACGTCGCCCACGTAATGAATGACGAGACGCAAAGGAAATATATCCAGGGGCTGAAGAGACTGATGACGAAATGTCAAGAATATTATCCCACCGATCCATCTCGATGCGTAGAATACAGCAAAAGATGAAAATTAGTTGTTGGAAATTTATGGGAAATTGTAATAAAACATGCGCACTTTGTACATTAGTCACTAATTTATTGACGCCGTGTGGCAATACATAATGTACATGGTACCTTTTAATCTCGTCAACAGATTCCTATTACACAGTATCTTTATTTCTTTAATCGTTAATCAATAACATTGTATTTAGTATTCCTGCCTTAGCCTGTTGTATTCTTTCTGGCAAGAAAGTATCACAAAATAATTTTCCATTCTCTCGTATTTCGCCTGCTTCGGCGGCTTTTGACCCTTATCATTTAGAACGATTTCGCGTCGTCGCATCCGCAAGCGAAACATTTCATATTATTGCATTCATCTGTAGCATTAAAACTCTTTGTGTCTACGAGTCGTATGATTTTGAGAAGAATACAACAAACCGGTTCTATACATTTGTTCTGAACTAAAAATCTAAGTTGAAAATTATCGTTACGAGACACATAGTTGAACTCACGCACCAGAAAAATCTTTGTATAAAAAAAAAATAACATTACGATTCGCTGCTTTTTGTAAATATCATGGACTTGTCAATGCGCGTTGGCATTTTTGTTCGCA
>JABFQM010002384.1:0-15325 GCA_022816865.1 Zelostemma sp. ZL-2020 | reverse complement strand
AGAATGTTAATCGCACGTCTCATTTGAAAACTAAATTCACTCCAAGAGCGATCCATTTTTTCTCGATAACCGTTTTTTAACAAGAGCTGGATTTATCTGCGACGAAACACAATTATGTTGCATCTTAACGCACAGCGCTATTGAAATAACAAATGGAAATGAATGAGATGGAGCTAAATATACCCCACCTTTCATACGTCAACGAATATCTTTCTCCGCGTGAATTTTCTTTGTTTTATTTACCGACAGTTTGTCCGAAACTACGAATTCCCGTCAGGAATATCATATCTCATGGCGCATACATTAATCTTTCGGACAAATTTAAGAAACAGTGGTTTCCCGCTCGTGCTTCCGTTGCTCGACCTCGTCTCTTACGGCTAATTATCGCTTCCGTTTCGCTCTAGCAATCCAAAACAATCGACACGACGGTGTTTCCCGCTTTTTTACTTTCTACCGCGAATGATTAACGACAAATTAATTCGGTCACCGCGGGTTCCATTTCGCAAAGCAACGTTTTTCCGAAACAAAAGAAACAAAAAGGGGAAAGCTTCGTGTGAGAATCAGCACGCTACAACGGTGTCACTGATTTAGCTTTAATCCGCCGATTTGTCACTCGCGCGTAACAGGTGGAATCAGAGAATGTTTGGACACATCGTCATAATAGATTCCGAGAAACCTACATTGTCCCGTCAAATATCATCGCGACCAAATGCCATTTCACTCTATCCGAAACCCCGAGATTTCAACATCTTCAAGAATTTTTTTAACCATCGAAATCTTATCGAAATCGGTTGCAACCATGGGCAAATCGTGAGGTGGTTGAACCTGCGACTCTTTGTTGCCATCGAACCCCATGAGCGATTTTGGGCGCCGTTGCCGAAGAAAGTATCGCACCGAGTGGGAAATGCAAGTTTCGCATGCACTCAAGTGGACATTATTAATACGGGCCTAGGTCACGGGCGGCGGATCTTGGTTGCTGCCGGTAAGTTGGTTTGTAAGAAGGCCAGTGGCCGCGCTCGTACTCGATATAAATAATCATGGCGCGGGGATGTCCAAGTATAGACCGTTGGGAAATTGCCAGCCTGTGAGGAGGCTACAGCTATTTCTGGTCCTGTCGCCGCCAGCACTACAACGCGATGGACACTATAATCAAAACTGCATTTCTATCGGGAAAAGATTTGCGTCCCTTTCCCTTTGAGTCGTTGACGGAGATTCTGCGTGGTGTGAAAAAATCAGGAAAGACTCGTACGCGGTACACCTATGCGGCCAGGTTGAATTTCCACGTGGAAATGTTGGATTGCTGGCTGGAATATGGGGTCTTTAGATGGGAATCATGGGGTTCATGTGGAAGAATTGGATTTTATGGAGGGATGTTATGGGAATCATGGGATGCCCATGGAAGATCATGGGATTATCATGCGAACAGTAGGATTTCAGGGTGAATTATGTGGGAAGCATAGGATATCATACAAGAACATGAGATTACGATGTTGGAAAATGGGATTTCATGTGGAAACATATGGAAATCATAGGATGCCTATAATTACAAGTAGGAATATAGGATTTTCGTGAAGAAATCATGAGATGCCCATCACTCTTCAAAGGCTTGTCTGCATCCAACTTTTCTGGGCGATGAAGCACTTACTGTGAAACAATTTATGACCTCCATTTTGTTGTCATTTATTGTCAGATGTTGCAAATCTGCGATTCCACACGTTGCCTGCTGCTTCTCCTCTCGAACGTTCGTTATGCAAACAAGCACCCTTGACCATCCTGGACGTTAGACTTGCAAAGAGTGCATGCTATGTGGTTAGCATGTTTCCTCGATCGGATGCCAGAAAGACCAGTACTTTGCACGATGGACGTGCGTTGGGAACGTACGAGTCGTTAATGAGCGTTAATTTACGAACCGTTGAATGTTTGAATCCGAAAAAAGAAGTCTTGGAATCGAAAGACAGAGAATTCTTCTGATATTCGTGTAGAAAGATTGAGAAAATGATGAAGAAAATAGATCGAAGCCTTTAAATGAAAGTCCATCGGTGAATAATTGAAAGTACCTTTTTTGTACTTTCGAAGCTGTTAATTACGAACACGCGTACCTCGATGTTTCATGATAGAATTCGCAAAAGAAAAAGTGTACTTGCATGAGACTTGATAGTTGCACAATGGCTTTCTATAATGAACGCAATCGAACGAGGAAAGATCGTACTTGATGCTTGGTGTAAAATCGTAGTTTCTCTAATATTGTATTTCAATACTTTTATTCCATGCTGAAAAGAGTCAATTATCATTATCGCATGTTGATAGTATGGAGTTGTATCCAGATTAAATGACTCGAAAACTTTGTAGCGCAATTTTCCGTTCCGAAGTTTGATTCAAAAAACCCGCCGCGTGCAATTCGTCAATACCTGCGCGCGACGAGATGCGCCGTAAATTGACTTACGTGTATACACCGCGTTGACGTAATACTTTACCTGTCAACTCGCTTCCTCGTCGTTTATCATCCAAATTTATACATCAAAACATAAACCGTCGTCATCGAAATCAAAACACAGTTTTCAACGCATTAAAATCATTCGAAAAAACGTTTAAAATTATTTAAAAATCTGTATTCAGCAGCGCCGTAACTTCCGTTTACAACGTGCTAGAGTAGCAATCGAAGAGTGTCTCTGTCTTCGTTTATCGCGCAGCGTTAAAAAGAGACAAAAGCACTCGTGGTGCAAAAAAGCGGTAAAAGTGAAAACTGACTCCGAAAACGGAGTATAGACAATAAAGCCGTAATCGGTCAATGACGATTGCGCCTGTGTCTCGGGAAAGTCCTTAATTACTCGTGATATCGCTCGCTACTTCCCAGTGAAATAATTCGCGGCTTATTTTCTCCCGAAAAGCGTAAGTTTAATAACCCACGGAGTTCCTTGTTTATCGAGCGATCTTTTCCGCCCTTTTTTTGTCGTATGATTTGTCAATGAAAATCAGCAGGAAATAATTCGGGTTGAAGGGCATCGGACGTTTTGGAAGCTTGCCTAATTCGACGCCGATCGCTTTAATCGGCAGTTCGTTGTTTGCGGGCCGCGCTTTGCGTCAAATCTTGCGCTTCTTTCGCCGAGCATAAAACGTCAATACTCGCCGTTCATCGATTTGCATTACATTTCCGGTTACGACAGTTTCCGAGTTGGAGTTCGCTAACAGTTCACGGGTTTCGTATAGGTGCGCTTTTTTCCGGGATTTTTCGATCGAAAACGTGATTTTTAACGTCGCCGATTTCTTGCGTAATCGCGCGATTATTTTCAAGGCGAACGTTTTGTTCCTTGAATAAAGCGATAATTCTGTTCCGTAAATTTATTCAATTCGATTCGAATGGAGTATAACTCACATTTTTTATTGTTGAAGAATGTTTTTGCGAATAAAAATGAAAATTACGATGAATTCGTATTCGTTGTTTTTAACGAGTTTTTGCTGATGTGGGTTTTGACATTTGCAGACGTCGTCGACGACAAAGAAAACCACCATGACGACAGCGGCGAAGTTGTATGGCAAGGACCTGAGCGAATATGACGACGTCGATGTCGATGACTTATTGGCACAGCTTACACCTGAGGAGATCAATATACTCGCCAAAGAAGTAGATCCAGATGTCAGTTGAAGAGTATTTTTTACGTAAACGTTGTAACCTCGAAGAGAAATTGACATGGTTTTGTGTGATTGCAGGATAGTTTTATGCCGCCCTCGCAGCGTTGTAGTTACGAGTGCGACAAGAGTCCGACGGGTCCACTGAATCGGAAAAAGCTCATAGAGCACATTAACAAACAAGCGATGGAGACACCCGATATTCCAGAAGTGAAACCTTACGTTCCTGGAGTTGTGAGAGGAAAGAAAGTAAGACTTCCCTTTGCGAAAAGTCTCTTTTAACCGTTGACAAATTGATATCTGGATTTGTAAATCATTCAGTTATTTTATGGAACGTTTGCTTTCAGTGGATATCGCCACCTCAAGACAACCTTAAAGAAAAAGAAGCTGACGAACAAATAGCCATAGATCTCGGAGACGAATACGAGCAAGCATTGTCAGGCGCTACTCAGGAAGAAATCATTGACCTTGCTGGTACGTCGAGAGGATGTCTAGAATTAGAGATTTAATTTGTAAATTATGGCTTTGCGGAATCAAGTATTGATAAACGTGTGTGGTTCTAGCTATTCTGGGCTTCCATTCCATGATGAATCAGGATCAGTACCATGCTTCTCTTCTGAACTCTGGGCAGCCGGTTGGAATGGGCTGGGATGGTGTAACAAAAGCTAGTCAACCCAAAGTTTATCCTATGGACCCACCCAATGACACAGATATTGATGATAGCATCAAACGTGTCCGCGAAGATGACATTACACTGAGCGAGTTGAACTGGAACAATATCAAAGTATATTAATAGTTTAATCACTTTTTAGTTATTTTTAGGAAATTGAATCGGAATCACTTTTTAATTATGTTGTAAATTGGAATTTCTTGTACAAGAAAATAAAGCGTGAAATTGTGATTTCAGAATATTTCCGATGAGAAGCTAATGCAACTTTTCGAAGCTTTGGAAAGCAACACGCATTTGGAATCCCTAAGTTTGACGAACGTGGGACTCACGGACAAATGTGCTCAGAGATTGGCTGAAGCGATCGAGAAAAATTCTACTCTGAGAGTACTAAAGTAGGAATGACACAAAAATGTGTCAATTTTGGAAGAATATTTGGAAGCTGGAGATTAATTGTAACGTCATTCTTTTTTTTAGCGTCGAAACCAATTTCATTAATCCACCTGTGATAGTCAAGCTTGTTAGAGCTCTGCTAAATACGAAATCTATTGAAGAATTTCGATGTTCGAACCAGGTAAAAGAACAAAGCATTCTTTGGTTTATTGAAACTGTTATAATACTCGCCGAGTACTTTTTCACTGTTTGTATTAAATTTCAATTTGCACACCAGTTCGTTAAAATTTAATTAATTTTGAATTTGAAACTCGTTTAATTTTCTTCTTAAATTAAATTCTTGGCTCAAATCAAATTGTTCAACAAATGAATAGCAAGGTTTGAATATTTCAAACCTTAATTCTTGCAATAATTGCAGTTCTTAAAATCATATTCATCATGTTAAAAAGTGATATTTTTTTCTTTCTATTGATCGACATTTCAGTTACACAGCGCGCAAATTAAAATGAAATGTAAAGTGTAAAAAGCAAGGTTAAAAACTCAATAAAACAAAATCAATACTCACTGTTTTGACGTACAAAGATGATATTTTTCAACAGAGATCACAAGTTCTGGGCAACAAAATCGAGATGGAAATAACGCAGTTGGTCGAGCAAAACCCCTCGTTACTGAGACTCGGGCTCCACCTTGAATTTAACGATGCCCGACATCGAGTCGCTGCTCACCTCCAGCGCAACATTGATAGGAGTGAGTAGTACTTACACGAATAATAAAAACTTTCAATTTACAGGTCGAAAACATTATTTTACATGAAAACCCCCAACGTCTCTGTATTAAACGAAACGGACGCGGACTCTAGATTTAATGCTCACAATTTCTCATTTAGATGGGAGCCAGTGTATGGGAATACATTGACGACTGCAACCAAAAGCTTCATTATTTGCTTCGTAGTCTCATCTAGCGCTTTAGCCAAATCACCAAATCATCCACCTCTCATCCCGCTATGTTTTCTTATTCTTTCTTTAGCTACCGAGGTAACTATGGTACCCCAAAAGTATTTAGTTTTCAGCGAAGCACAAGCACGTTTCGATTCTCAGTTACACCGGACACAAAATTCTATCTCAAATCAGCAACTAGTAACAATATTGATGTGCTTGCTGAACGCTTTTAGTGTACTGTTTAGAAGCTTTTCTAGATTTCTCCATCTAAAACCCAAAGTGTTTTTCATGATATCAAATCGCGAGAAATTGCACCTTCGGAGAAGTTGGAATTTCTCGCACGTTTGGAATAACGCAAAAGCTTATTAGCAAAATCTGTGGCCAGTTTGTCGTGTGGAAGCTTCAAAACGTGTAAAGCTCGTAGCGATTGGCTCTGGTCCCGATACCTTCACCGTTTTGACGGAGCAGGAACTGAAAAAACGATCTCGGCGCTGACGCGGCGTAGTGAGTAAATTCGTAATTTGTGGCACTGCGTTTGACCCGAAAATGCATGTTTTTGTCGACCCGAGAATGCACCTTTTTTCCGACTTTTCGACATTCCCGTACACAAAGACTCCGACTTCATTTTCGTCGATGGTTTTTTTTTTTATTCGCTCCCTGGATAATTGCGCACTTTTTATCTTGGATTTAATGAACTCATGACACATTCTTTCCCAACAGTACGGAAAGATATATCGTTGCGGCTACAGTTCCGATTCTTTAACATGAATCACAGGAAACCAGGCCTTATTAAGTAAAGGTAGCTACAGCCACGCTATTTTTCTTGACAGTGTGCAGCAGGAAACTTTTCTACGATTTTTCGGCTTTTCTAACCAGGGAAAAACGCTTGGCTTTCGCGCGAACGCGGCACGATCTAATTCGACAACATTTTTCACTGAGAAATCGATCGCGATCGAGGTTTTGATGAAACAAAAGCGAGGAATTCGGAGTCTTGGATCGTTGCTCGTTATTCGTGCAATCTCTTTCGCGTTGATGAATTCACGTCGTTAGCTGTCGGTGCTCGATGAGCACGGAGCCTATCTTCGTTCCGATGAAGACTTGACGCGTTAATTTTCATGCGAGATCGGAGCATTTACCTCGCGTGACATCGTCTCGACATGCATGTCGAGCAAGGAGCAGCCAAACACGTTCGCGCGTTATTGCAGCTCCGAAACCGCCGACGTTTTGCCTCGCAACTTTATAATGTTCGGCGGATATTGCAGCGCAATGGAAAACATAATTCGTAAAGAAAAGCTCTGATTAAATGATCAATTAGATTAATGGATCTAAATTTATCAATTTCTTATCGAAACATCAGTTTTAACGAGGTTTCGCGTTTTCATTAAGTTTTAATTGCTTTTTCGAGTTTGTTTATACATTTTTCAAATGAACATGAGCAAAATGCGTTGCGATCGATTTCCCAAAAGCATAAACTTCGTACCCGCTGATTTTACATTTTCCAGGAACGGATTGAAACAAACCAATTAACAATGATTTTTGCAGGATGAAAAAAACTAACCGAATCTTGATCACTGTTACTAACAGCAACGAATGTGAAAAGATTCTTCACTCGCAAGTTTACGTAGGCATGAAACGCGCTTTATCTTTTTCTCTCTCCGCGGTTAAAATCGTCCTTTCAAGAATTCGATTCAATTCCTTTCGCTATCTCCCAATGTTCTTATCGCGTCAAATGTAAGGCTCGTAAAGGTCGCGATGTTTCGAGTTCCTCCACCGCAAAGGACAATTAAATGGTAACGAGATTATTTCCCTCGGCGCGTATATTTTACGACTCGTCTGATAATTCTCGTTTCGACAGGTAATCGTAATTTTACGAGTCGGATTACGAAATGAGCACTCGGGCTTCTTTTTTCTGTTTATTCGATCTCCTTTTTCCCCGGCTTAAAAGATGGAGAGAGAATGAGAAAGAGCGCGAATTTAGAGTTGGAACGGGAAAGCACGCGTCGTTTCGGGAGTTTTGCAAATTGAAAATGTTCATACGATAGTTTTTGTGAAAGTTTATAATGACCTAATTTTTGAAGATCGCGCAAATGCCTCATTTGCGGGGGAAAAAGTGCAGGAGTTGCGGTTGTGCTTTTGAAACGCGCCCGAAACGATAGCGCTGTACATAAATGTATGTGCCGGCATGCTACATTGATAAAGTCATGCCGAACAGTTTGGAAACTGAATGCAGATGATGACAGAGTTTCGGGTGTCTGTTGCAGTACGGCAGTCCCGGCTCGGAGTGGCAACATCTTAATGCGATGTGGCGTTCGCCTAGGTATTGTTTTACTCTTCGTACATTGCACAAGATTTGCTTTACACTGATTTTCGCCGCTGAATGCTTACAACTAAATTATTCGCGCAACGTAAAGGGAACATTGTCCTCGCGTAGTGAAATCTAAGATACATTTTACGCCTTTCTTACTACGTTTTATCAACTCTTTTGTAATTTATTCGAGATTTTCGAGAATCTGTATCATCGACGTTACGAGGACGTGACGAAACGATGTACATTTGTGAATTTAATAAAGGAGAAGGAGGAAGAGGAAGCTTTTTTCATGCGATTGAGTAGCAACTGCGATTTTCGGCTTTTCGGGTTCGATTTCTTTTGTTTAGTCGGGGGAAATGAAATGGGGAAGGCAAAAGAGGAAATAATTGCAAGCGCCGCATTGTTCGACGCTGCGGGTCGTCATACGTGCATATTCGCACGTTGGAATTTATTGCTTCGCTACTTGCGCTTTATGGGGCCTTTTATTTCGTTGAGTATTCTCGAACAGGGCCAATTTTCCGAGGGCTTTTTTCATATATTTTCTCGTCTAATTGTCATTCGGGTCACACTTTTTTTTATCGGACACACGCCGTGGTCATTAAGTTATCTCGCAGAGACGAAAGAGGATATTCTTGAAGCGAAGAGGATAATTGCCCTGCGCAGAAAGCTCTCTCTAAATGGATTTCGCTTTCCTCGTTGCTTAATTTTTCCATGAATTTCGCTACTTTATTATGCTTCATGGAGCATTCTCAACGCGAGTTATTTTGTTAAGAGTACACTCCTGCTCGTAAAAGTCGTTTTAGAATTTCCGAAATTCTCCCAAAAATTGTTTTATCGTCTCTACATTTTTTTGGGGCACTTGGCTTTCTTATTTTGTGGAAAATTATGATTTTTTGGGAAACAGTTTCAATCGTTTGAATGCGCTTTACCCTTATTCGTGTGCCCGTATCGTGTCGCGTTTTATTGCTTCGGGAAATTCAGAGGATTTTCATCCCGTGGCAAAAACGACGCTTCGCCGAGAGAGGACGTCAATAAATTCGACGCTGCCAAAGTTTTCGTTCTGCTTCTGATCGCCTTTGATTTATCTGTAACAACAAAACGCGCCTAAAAAGTAAACGACGCAAATATTTGAGTGCTGCATGAGTAATGGATTCATTCTTTACTCTCTTTTATGATAATCCTCGCGATTTTTTCCTTTTTTTCAACTTTTTTTCGATCCAAATGGATCAAAGGTGTGAAGCGATTCTTTTGATCGAGGATTTCTCTTTATCACTCGCAGGATTTGAAATTGCTGCATAAATAACACGGCGATGATTGCTTGTCTTTTCCGCTTTTTCTTACTCGCCTATTGTACCGCTTTTTTTTATGTTTGGAGTAAAAAGTTAATTGCAAACTGTGATTTTACAACAACGCACCTCGAATGAAATAAAATCCTGATTTCAATGAAACTATAAATTACACAATTTTTTCGAGCACCGTCACACGTGCGAACGACACGCAAATTTACCGTCTTTAATTTGGAGTCTGTCAGATTGGTAAGAACTGGTACAAATTCGTACGAATAATCGAAATAATGAAAACGTCTCCCACGTTTTTCACGAGTACGAGAACGGGCATTTTTGATTCCTCGATAACGATTTTTGCATGCGCGTTAACAAGTTCCCAAGTAATCCGGGCGATTCACTCGAAATTCTCGCATTACGCGCAAACAATTTATGCGCAAAGTTTCCCCAGGTCGCGTTTCGCATATATAATTTCTCGCGTACGACGTTCAACGCTTGCAGCCCGAGTTTTGTATTTCCGAGTAACAAGATTTTTGCTTAGGTTTTTTTGCGCGATCGGCTCCAAATCGAAACGCAAGTTTCGAAGGAAAATTGGACGTACGAATTTGCATCGAAAAGTGGGAAATTTTTGCGGAAAGAAAACGTTCGTTTAATTGTTTTTAGACCGTATGCAACGCGAGGGAAGGGCTCCTCGTAACTACACGACAGGATGGCTCTTGGACTGAAGAAACAAAAGCAACGATCACTGCGATTATTTTATCGATACACAATTTTAATTTGTAACACTGCTATCGTTCACAAACGCGACGTCCCGGCAAACTAATGTACATAAAGCAAGCAAGGGAGAAGTTTTTATTATGACGCGATACATTTCCGAGTTTTAGGGGTTTCCAAAAAAAACCAGAATCGATGCGAATGTCCCGAGGACGCAATAAATTTTTTTAACGTCCTATTCTTCGCCGTTGAGAATCTGCTAAAGGTAATATTGAACTTTCGTAACCACGGCGACGCAACGGAGCCTGAGAGGAGTTTCAGCATCGATCCGAGATTGATAAATCGAGTTTTTAACGCTTATGATGATCGTCGAAGAAACGAGAATTTTGTTTTCTCGAAAAAACGGATCTCGCCTTTTCTTCCCGACGAAAGATATTTGTAATGCTTGAATGTGACATTTTCAGAAAAGGTACTTTTAAGTCTGGTGTACAGTTCGCGTTTCTTAGTTGTATGATTTTACATCGCAATGAATTTTCTTTGTACTTCCATTTGCCGAAGTATGAATTATCAAGTACGGGGATTGGAATAAATATATTTCTGTCGGTTTGTTTTTTATTGCAAGTAGAAAAAACGGATTTTCTTTCGATTGTAAATAAAATCATTGGCTTCTCGATTCAATTTCGCGATGTATTTACTCCGATCCCGGAATGTAGCTAACTTTATTTTACAAACGCACTATTTTAAGACAGTTGCCTTCGCTGTATTATAGTTACCGACTCTATTGTTCCAATCACTAACATCACACAATGATCGTAGAAAAAAAATATGTATGCTCTATGTATTTATTTATTGTACCTTTTATGGAATAAAATGTATTAAAAGTTCTCGTCCTCTCGTTAAATTGTTCCAAGGTATCGATACTTACTTCTCAAGTGCTCTGAATTCCCGTAAATTCGTCTCGATAATATTTACTGACGTTCATTGCGTCGTATTATCGATTACGCAAAGCACTATAATGAAGAAGCAGGAGCCCGTTAAATGTTATAATTTTGTCGCTCGATAATACCTGACGAACAGCGCTGTTTTCACTGCGTTCATTAAGATTTTTTCCTCGCAAAGTAATCAATTTCTAAGCTCTTAATCGACTTAATTGCTTTCGTTTTACACCTTCCTAACTCTCTAGACGAGCATTTTTCCACTGCATTTTATTTAGGGATTATTAATTTCATCACCAAGACGATTTTCGCTCGAAGCGCGTTGGTAATTAGATGCTTTTGTCGACATTTCGCTGACGTTTGCTTATGAATGGAAGCAAATTCGCTTCCGAGGCATACGCGCAACGACGTAGGTTTGTCATTCGACACAAAAATTATCATTTAATCTTCGATTTCCCCCTGAAACCGTCGTTTCGTCCCGAGTACTTAATTTATCGTCGAAGTTTTCCTCAGGAATCGCAACAATATTTCGAAAATTACGTCATTTCCGTGAAACGAATTTTCAATTGAATTGTCAATCGAGAATTGCGCTCTGAATAATTCGCGACCGGTAATTATTCCCCGGAGAAAGCGGCTGATTCGTCGAGCGCGGGGCTTAGTTTTTCCGGCGCGATCTATAATGGAAGAGGTAAAAAGTATCCGTTATTCCGTTTCGGGAGTTGTAACGCACACCGGCGGTGGCGAATAATTCATCCTCGATTTTCATTTCATGTAAGGCACCGTGATAGGATTAATGGAGTGCGCAATTCCAAGTACACGTCTCCTTGCTAAATGGTATTACCTGCGACTCAACTTTCAAAACCCGCCGGTAGTATGTAAGCGGATTACACGTTTGCACGTTCCGCGTTTGGGTACTACAACTCGTAATTCCCTCCCTTTTGAATTAAATGAGAAAAAAAAGCACGCACTTGATACACTTCGCGAGACTTCCTAAACTTCCCATTCATAGAATCCCGCTATAGATTTCCTGCCACTGAACCTGGATAAGTCAAGGCATTTGTCCATAATGAAATGAAAGAACAAATTGTCCCGACGTTATCTCGAGTCGAAAGAATCGTGTAAACCGCGCTTATGTAGATCGCAATGACGCCAGATGTAATGCGTATGTAAATAAGAACATAATCGTAGAGGCATCGATGTTCATCGCAGTTATTCCAGCGGTTATGTCCCTTGAAATCCGGAAATGAAAGAGACAATCTGCATTCAAAACGAGCATCCAATGTACATTTAAGTTCTATTGTTCCTCCAGCTGCGCCGGAGTTATTCCACTCGGGCTCTTTTGTTTTTGAAATACCCGAATTACGTTTAAACATTTCATGCCAGTTTTCAGCATCGCGCGCGAAAACTTTTGGCGAATGAAAAATCTATTTTTCATCCCATCAAAAGCGCGTTTCAGGGAAGGCTTCATTGAACAACAAACAATTAAGCGCGAAGAAAGACGCGAGGAAACGCTGGCGTTGATAAGAGTAGAAGTTTCTTAATCAGGATGGATGACAATGGCAACTGAGACAAAACTTGACGTCACGGCATCGTTCAAAGTTAATGCCGACTTGCTCTCGAGGCGAAACTGCGCGGAAATATCGAGGAGCGTCGCAACAACTGAGAAGAACTCTCATGCGAATTAAAGTCACGGTCGAAGGCCCATACATTATGCACGTGATTGAAAAGTTCTGACAATGCCGAGCCACGTTTTTCAAGAAACAAAAAACGGACTTTTTCGCATTCTCTTCGGCGAAGCTCGGAATCGTGAAATATATACTTCCCTGACGCGAACGAAGCGCGTTTTATAGGTCCGGATTAACTAATACGGCCAACAAGGATTATTATTTCAGGTCCTAAGCCAATATCGCCGGAAACCACGTTTCAGTCAATTGCCAGCGAATTAATTCAGCGGCTGGATTCGAATGTCTATTTTATTACGCGAAATTTAGTCATTCATCCCCTTTTAATCCACGGATTCACGAACGTAGCCCATTCTTAATCCATTTTACACGTTTGGATTCCAAAACAGCATTGTTTACTTTTCCATGCATGCAAATTGATGAATTATACAAAATTCATACGTCGCGGAATAAAAAAAAATGGTATCATTGTTTATCGCCTCAATTTTCTTTCCCAACGAGCGCGTAATGTTCAACAATAAAGGTGAATGGCAGAACAGGAAATGTGCTGGTACTCAAGATACGAGATTGCCCTGTGTTTCAGTTAACGGCGGAAGTGGCACTTCTCGCCGAGGCATCAAATATCACTTTGGTACAGTTTTCGCGATAATCATACGACGCTTGCTAAGGTCTGTTGAAATCCTTTGTACCCGGGCACAACGGAACGGTGAAACGCAGTCACTTATGTTTCCGTAGCGGAGTTCAATTAATCCGTTAAGCATCATTACACTCCTCAAACTGCGCGCGAGTTTGCCCCCGAAATTGCAATAAATATTTGCGATAACTTCCGGAGTTTTCGTTCGGGAAAGTAAATAAAGCACGAAGACGGAGTCGCTTTTTTGGGCTATTCGAAAGTTTGAACGGAAGCGTTTTGAGTTGATTCTTCAAAGTCATGATAAAATCTCCAGGGTGGTGTCTTTATTGCCCCATCGCGAAAATCTTCTCTCGAGACTTAACGTCGATTACAGTTCAAATGAGACACTTAGGAAAGCGTGGCGGGCGTTTTAAACCGCCGTGATTTATCGGTCATTCATTTCCGCCGTTTCCAAAGTCTTTTTGCCGGAAAAATCAAGAGGAATCACGCTCTTCCCTTTTTTGTATTTGCACCGAGAACTTTATGATGTCGCTTATTTCGGGCGAAATAAAAAGTGCTTTTTGGCTTTGAAAAATTTCCGCGGAGAAATGGGATCGGAATTCTGGGTCAAACGGAATCGAATTTACTATGTTGGGTCGTTATATGCACTTCCAGCTGATATTGGAGGGGTGCCAATGCTATTTAATCTAGAGATGGTCGGCAGTTTCATGTTTTGCGTGCTTTTATTCAGGCTGCGAATGTTCAATACCACGAGCAAAAATTTAAATCTTCCGCCTTGTAAAATGAACAAAGAACCCAGCATTTGTTTCGCACGCGAAAAACTTCAACGAAGGAACAATTTTGGTCCTGTAAATCCGTTTCACCGATCGCGATTTAATTATATTTCCTGCATCGAGAAACTGCCCGGAATCTCGCGTTCACAGTTCGTTAGATGGACGTGCAGCAATAAACATAATGGAATAGCAAATCCGCTAATTTGTCGGTACGATTCATACATTTGCTAACGCGGTTATTCTTGATCTGATTTCGGACTATTCGAACCGCTTCATTCCCGTAAATTTATCGCCTCGTAACATGAGCGCGAGTAACATATTCGGTAGTGCAATTCGCTGTAAAACTACTCGATTACGGTCAGTTTTATAATTATTTCGAAGCCGGCCTGTAATTATGTGTGCAGTACATTTTATGACGAACTAAATGTCGCCAAACGTACTTGTATAATCTGTTCAGAAAGCAGGCAGTGCCGTGCGTTAATTATAAGTTCGTTAATTGGCAGATCTCGCGAGGGCAAACTAATTGACTAGCTTCGATATTAACACAGAAATTAAACACTTTGCGCCATTTCGACAGCTCCAATCTGTCCGTATTTGATAAAACTCGGATTTAATCCCAACCGAATTTCCTCTCGCGCTGATACACTCGCAGTTTTACTCGAAAAAGGAAATCCATTCGAACCTTGTTTCTCTTATCGATACAGTTCCCGAATAAAAAATGTTTCCGGGTCAAATTTGAGTGGATCTCGGGTTAATTGGATAATTAATTACAGAATCTGTCTCGTAAAACTGCAGGCAACGTCTGTCTGGATGTCTCTCTATTAAATGGCTTGTTATTTCTATTCCGCACTTATTCAGTCCGAGACGACTTTAATGAAATTATAGTGGAACAACATCTGACGCGTCGTAGTGCCATTTCACGGATGGTTGGGCACCTAACTGCGACTCTGGGGGTGGTTGCGGCAGACTACGAAGACACAGAACGAAAATCAAGGCTGTGACATACTACGTTGACGATATGTTTCGTTTAACTTATCGTTGAGCCATTTTATCGTCCGCTTTTCAATGCTGTGGCTTTTTTAAGCACGATTTACGATTTGTAGTAAAAACTTCGATGTTTTTCGGAAGATTGTTGATTGAGTTGCGATTAAACTGCGACTATACAGTTTTTATTTAAGGACAACGAACTTTATTTTCGAATTAAAATAAAATATTGGGAAAGCTGCAAATTCCGTAATTTTCGGAATATTTTCGTATTGAAAAACTGGAGATCGATTTTTCGAAAACGTTCAAAAATGCTTTTATCGTCAGAATGAAATTCTCGTAGAAATTTGTATCAATTAGATGACGATTGGAATGCTTTTGAAGACC
>JABFQM010002383.1:0-15327 GCA_022816865.1 Zelostemma sp. ZL-2020 | reverse complement strand
AATTTTATCAAGGCCAACTATTTTTTCAATCGAATTTTTTTCTCCGTATATGCAAATGTTTAGAGGTACTTTTTCCAAACGTCAAAAGTTTGAAAATTTACAACTCCAAAGTTTTTGATATCATATTAAAATAAAAAAATACGTGTTCGATATTTTAGATTAAAGAACGAGAAAAAAAATATTTCACGGAAAACAAATTTTGAATTGTAAATTTTGGATGGAATGACCCATATATTTCGAAAAAAAGCGAAAAGAGAGAAAACAAGTTCCCCGCCAGACAATGAGAAGCGTTTATACTTTGTTCAGTGCTGTTGCATTTAAATGAAAATCACTATATTCATAAAACAGAATAACGAGGAAGAAGTTCTCGGCAGATCCCCTTCTAAATTTCCACAACAAAAGAAAACTCCCAAGAAATCTAGACATGCTAATATTGCGGTTCCCAATGTTCATATAAAACACGGGAAAGGTTCTCGGGGCAAGCTCGCTTATCTCTTAATATTGTTTTTAACTTATGGCGCCGTTATTTTTCTCTCGAGCTCACGCTAACGCGAAGTCGAAATTTTACAATTCTTCGGAGTCTTCAACTCGAAATTAGATGTCGTAAAAAATGCAATCCATCGGAGAGACAATTTGCGAGCGTGACCGAGAAAAAAACAGTGAGAATCTGTTTTTCGAATCCCCGAGTTAATGCGCGAGATGAGTTTTCTCTGCGGCGACTAATTAAAACGAGGAGACGGAAGTAAACTTGGCTTTGCACTTATGCGTAATTAATTAAGGATGAAAGGGAGCGTGGGATTATGAAACCGAGGTATTTTGGAGGTAGAAAAAGTGTAATTGGGATGCCGTAAGATTACGTTGCCAATCGCGGCGTTCTAAATATTGATCGGCGCCAAACCAATGGATCTGATACTCGGGTTGGCAGTGAACCCGCAACGTTCTATCCGAATTCAGACACGAACTCGTGCCTGTTTGCTCTCACCGTTTGTAGTGCTATTTTCAGTGGGGGAAACGAAACAACCAATCGTGCCGTGCAATTTCATCAAATTTATGAAGGCGCATCGTTGCTACTGAATATGCAATCAATAGACGAATTACGAACGTCGAGAATCAGTATCCGCGGGCGTTATAATTTTCGTCTCTTTATCGTCGCGGTGTGCGCGGAGCTTCGCATCTCAAATTGAATGAAAACTTGAGCTATAAATTTCCAACTACAAATGATAAACCTCCGAGTTACACAAAAGTTTCGTGTACTTTTCCCGGCGCAGCGTCGCGCGCAAGTAAAAAGAATTCAAAACCCCCATTCAGGCCTCGGCAAAATCTCAATATTATTCCATCGACCTAATTTCGCTTTTGAAGTAGAGCGTTGCATTTTTCAGGTATAACGATCAGAGACTCATTTACTTATGAACCGGTATGGAAGGGTATTGAATCTTTTCATCAACATTTTTACACTGCCTTTTCAGGCATATTCTCGATTGTATTTCCGTCCAGTCGCATTTTTAGTCCATTACTTTCGAAACGTACACACAACGAGAATAAATGTGTTACACTCAGCACATAGACTCGACTGAAAATATTCGGTTGATAATTGTTTCGTTAAAATAACTGAAATATTTAATTGAAACAACCAAAAATTTCGTTGAATTGTCGGAAATTCTCTATTCTGTGTTTTAATTAAAATTTTTAGTTCCTTTGCACGAAAACGGAACTTTTCGTTATTTTAACAGAACAAAATTAATTATTATAATCGGTCAGTTTCGTTATTTCGTATACATAACCTGTGCCGATTTTTGCCGGTGTAATTTTTTCTTTATTATCTTGCTTTCTCAATTTTACCGAATCGTCTGGTTGTCATTTTACGGTGACTAAAACGTTTTTTTAGCAATTCTTAGTCGGTTTTATTAACTGTCTTCTCTTGCCACTTTTAGAGTGACTACAAATTATTCCCAGTGTGATCAAAAATTGGCTTGTGGCTTGTGGAACCGTGCAACCTCAAATTCAAGCTTGTTTAGAGTTTACAGCGTGGTTAGCACCAAGTTCTTGCTCTTCCGAGTCTCTTGAAGTGAGAAAACCTCGATAAGAAAAATGTTCGCTGTGAATTGAAGACGCAGGAGAGCTCCATTAGGATTTCATGCGGTTTTATCGGAATAACAATTTGTCTAATAAGGTTTATTGCTCGAGCTTGATAACAGAAACTTCAAAAATTAAATAAATATCACATTCTAATTATCAGAAATGGAGATGATAGAGAAAGCTAAAAACTCAGCCGGTTGAAAAATATATGATATTTGCGAAATTTTTATGAGCCGTAAAATGTAATTAATCAAATATGTGAACATTGCAAATGATTCATTTATTCTACGAGCTTGAGAGATAAATGAATCGGGAAAATTCCAAAAAACATTCTATTGTTTTATAATTAAAACCAGAGAGAAACCTTTCAATCAAAAAAATCTGCTGAATACGTAAAACTGTAGAAGAAGTTACCATCAATTTTATTAATTATTCATAAAAGTCTGAGTGAAGCGAAATTTCAAAAAATGGCTCGGCAGTCATTAATATTCCGAACAAGAAAAAAGTCCATCGAAAGTACTTGGAATAATTCGAAATAAAATTTGCAAGAAATGTTCTTCGCGAATGTAAAAAAAAATTTTTAAACAATAAAACTCGGGGATTATTTCTAAAAGAAAACATTTTTCGAAGTACGGATATTTTTCGATGTTTTATCAACAAATGGAGAAACGGTGCATTTTATTTATTCGGTAGAATATTTATGAATAAAAAAAACAAAAATGTAAAAAAACGTTACGAGAAAAACGACCCTCTGTTTTCCATGCGAAAGTCATAATACCGTGACGTATTTCTTGATTTGAAACTCCGCATTCCGATTGCAATTACATTTAGTTTTGTTACTGTACTCAGACGTGAAATTAAGGATCTTTTCGTGCTCGGAGTTGCATTCACAAATTTAACGAGTGTGCCTCGACATCGAATCGCTTTTCGGTATTACGTAACGTCAGATATGTTTCGAGAATTGAATAACACATTTTCTGCAAGCTTAGGAACGTAATATCTCGACTTCATGCTTAATACATGAGCCTGCCAAGTAAAGGCAACAAACTCTCACATTTAATTTCGTATGGCGAGAAGATTAAAAAATTGTTTACCGTCCACGAGACTTTTCACGGCGGCAAAATATCAAAATGGCCCAGTAGATCGCATTTCACATTCGTTTATGCCTCCGTATCGCAACTGATTCGAAATTGAATCCGGGATGCAAATTCGTTCTGCACTTTGAAAAATGGCCTGGCCTCGAATTCTCTTAATGAAATTGTCAAACGCTGAAATATTCTCTTTGCACGGCATCGGAAAGGTCTTTTTTTACAACAACGAGAAATGGTAATTTCGGGCCGAGAAGTATTGAGGTCGGACCGAGAAATAAATAGAAAATTTACGTGCCTTTTTCAACGCGCGACGCACTACAAATGGATCACTTTTCTAATAGAAATTTGATGTTTCAGGCGTCGCGATTTGGGGAAGGAAAACAAACTCATCTTTTAGCCAAAGGTAAGTCTCATAATTACCAGAATATGCATACGAGCCCCGCCGGAAATGTTGATATGCGATGCTATCTCGCATTTGTATTTCAATCAACTCAAACGATGGCACGAACTGAGCAGAATCGCGGAAAACAAATATGCTCGTTCGCAACGTAGCCAATGTTACATCAACAGTTGAAAGTTTCTCTTAGGTTTCTTCTCTCTTCCCCTCTCTTTCTCTCTCTCGCGCTGATTAATCAATTCGTTAATGAATTGCGTCCGGAAAACATTCATTAAACCATCAAATATGAATTTTCTTTCGTTTTGTCGATGCAACTTACACAGAGCTTTGCAGTTGGCTGCGAGTTAATACTTTCTAATACAAGAAAATCTCTATTTTCACTCGAAGAGATTTAAACTGCAAATTTTCTGCATAGCATAATAACGGGCATCTTTTTGCACTGAAAAAGGTTTTTAATTTAATTATTGTATATAAAATTAGGAGTCTAGCATAAAAACGCACGGTTTAGCATAAGTTCTAGAGCGAACTTCAGAGCTGTGTCTCAAGAGCCTGTTTTTTCCATCGAAAAAGCCTTTTCTCTTGAAATATTTGTTGAAGAAAGAAAAAATAACGCGAAAACTTCAACGAGATTGCCGAATCGGATACAAAGCGGATTCTAAGCGAGCCATAAATTCAGCATTGACGATATTCCGCTCAGCAAACAATACGTCATAAATCGCGCGGATTTTCATTAATTAATCGCTCGCGCGAAAGCACAAGTGGTCCCAGATGAATAGCCCACGCGGTGATAAATCCATGTTTAGTTGAATCTCGATAGAATTGCAACATGGGGCAGAGGTGCGAAAGTGGATAAAGAATAAGCAATAAAAGTAAGAATTAAGGAAGAAACGAAAGGGTGCTCTCCTTGCCAACAAGGATAAAGTTAACTTCAACCAAAGTATTGTTATTTATGGCCGCGAGTACGGATTTCAGGTGCGCTCTGTACAGGGGAAACGGAGCTATTCCCTCGATAATTGGTATCGACATGCTCGAATTAACTTTCGACTCGATTACTAAATTACCCGAGAGCTAAACAATGCTCTCGACTTTGGAGCTGATCGCCGCATTTGGATTTATTTTACAAGAGCTCGAATAATTGTATATCTTTTTTATTACTTTCATTTCGAAATGCAATTCCATTCGTTGATATTCGTAGGACGGAGTAAGCTGGATTCCAATAATCACGAGTAAACACTCGCGACCCGAGGGTTGCAAAAGGAAAACGGGAAAATGTTCCATGTCCTATTGACTTTTATCATACCCTCATTAAAAGATCCGGGTTTACTTTTCCTATGTACAAGACGGATCAAAAGAACGATAATCGCTCTCTCCTCGCGACGAGGACCGTTCGCGCAACGCTCGATTCGTCCGGAGGAAATGAATTACCCGCTACCGGATTTTCGACGTTTGGAAACAATGATTCACGTCATTTACATGGAAATTATAGAAGATGTTTGATTTTTTTTACCTATGGAAATTTACGCGCGATACGCGCAAATACAGGACTAAACATTAGCGCCGTGCCGTTCTTTTCTCGACCTTTCTGTTTGTTCGATTTCCTGGTCAATGCGGTATCGCAGTCAGCAAAGCTTCATGTTCACAACGAGCAAAGTGATTAACTCCGCAGTTCTTTTCAAGAAACAGGGGATTGGTCAACGCGAGAACTCGCAGCAGCGGCCGGTTTATTTTGCGCGCAAATAGAGACGTCTTTTGTAGTCCAAACTTCTCCGTTTCAGGTTTTTTTAACCGCTCCAGCGCGGCGCGCTTTGTTTTTCGAACATTTTTGTCCGTATGACTGAGAATGACGTGCGGTATTTTCTTCCGCTCGCTACAAAGACGATTTAATATGTCGTTCCATTGTTTTGCATGAAATTAATTCACCCGGGAAGCGGAGTTTAATTAAAGTTTTATTTTCCTTTCCCATTACGGATGCACGATTAAAATGTTTCTCGGGAAAGCTTCGGATTATTCGAGAAATACGCAATTTTTACCCGCTGTTCGGAATTAATGAGACGGGCATTCGTTCCGAAGTGAAATCGCTTCAAAGATTCAGGAACGCGTGGAAAAACGGCGCGTCTCGTCAAAAATACGTACGCGCGAATGTAAATTAAAATTGGTTGAAATTTTTTTGCCTGCAATTATGCAAAAACGGCGTAGTTAGGGATACGAGTATGACATTCCCCGAAATTCTTGAACAATCTGAAACACGCCGTGGCATTTTAATGAACGATTAGCCAAAATTGCGCTTTCGGCCGAGCGCTTCTAAACGAAATTAAAACTACTTCGAGAGACTTTCCGGCGAAAGGCGAATAAATGCATGTCGCGGAAATATTTTTTCCCTCATTATTTCGGGAGATGAAAAACACGAGGTAACAAAGCCTTACAAACCTGCAAGTCGGTTTGTTTGACTCCGGTTCCATTTCAGGTGAGCTTTGTGAAAGCGGCGTTGTACGATTCGCAGAATTTCGCTCCGAAAGAGATGAGCTTTTTGCGCGAGACTTCCGCGTCAATGTCGCTTTCGCCCGGGTCAACATCCGTAAACAGGCACGACTTATTAAGTTTCGGAAGAATAATCTACGAAATTCGCCCCGACATTCGTAATTTTTTCAACTTTGCTCGGCTCTTTTCCGTCTTTCATTGGCATTCGGAGAACGCGGACTAAACGGTTTCTTCAAAGCTTTTCAAGAGGAAAAATGGCGGGCAAAATGAAAGGGCTTCTCTTGAAATAAATGTCGTGGTTGCGATTGCGAAGAGAGCATTGTTAATGAATCGATCAATTAATCCGCGAGTTTTGCGCTAGGTTAAAAGTTTGCCGCGCGATTCCCAGACCGGGACGGAAATTAATCATTGCTGGAGCACGTTTAACGGGACGGAAAGTAACAATGATGCAAGAGCACGTTAAACCGCGCGATAAAAATATAATAAGTTTTCCGCGTAACGTGCTCTTTGTATCCATCCACGGAGCCTCTCGAGAATCGTACAGGGTTTCGTTGCAAGTATTCCGCGCACTTTGTACCCGTTTATAAACTCTTTGCCATGCCTCCCAGGCGAGTGCCTTGATAGCGTGAAAACCATACGTCTGATCCTGCGCTTCGGGCTCACGGAGCCCGTGGAATTTACCTACTTTTTACCCCAACCGCGTCTTTCTCTGTTTATTTTTTCTTCATCTACCGTAGAAGAACTTAACCGAACAAGCTTAATACGCTGAATACACCGTCCATGTTTCACGACTTTCCTACTTTACGTGACCTAGAGATTGCGTTATGTCGCAGGTTTTTATGTCTTTATTCGTTTTTTTTCTTCCAATTTTTCGTCCTCTTTCCGGGCTTTTGGTATCGCTGCACTAAAGCATAGTCTGTAATTTGTCTAGTGCCAACAATTTCCAGATTGCATTGCCTAAAATTTAAAAAATTCGAAATTTCTTTGTAAATCAACGGTTTCAGTAGCAAAAAAACGTTGCATTTGATGGCCTTAACTTAAATTGAGTTACCTTAAATTACCGTAGGTGACGACGTATCTACAGAGAATTTGCAAATTTTTTTTTCAGCGTACTTAAAGCCAGCGATAAAAATAAAGTTCATGGAATAAACTCGCGTGTCGAACGCTGATTTCGCTAATGGAACGAGTGACCATCGGTTGCGTGTGTAATCCCGGTGCTTATCAATTTAACGAGTAACTTAGAACTCGCTAATAAATCCTCCGTTTGCTGGCATTTTTCACATTCAATTTAAAAAAAATGAGTATCCCCCATTCAATGCGCATGAATGATGAAAGCTTCATAAAACTCGGACGATTTAATTCGACGAACATAATTCACCGAGTAATCTGGTATTTATACTATAAAACGTCGAATTAACCAAATTAGCGTCTGGATTCATTGACCCGCATGTTTCTCTTCAAGGGAAATTTTTTTCCCCGCGTCTAATTGTGTATTCACAATTATTTAAACGCGCTTTATCGAGGATGCGAATTCGAAACCTGTGACAAATGAGCACCGAACTCCATCTTTCAAGCGCCAAAGTAAACTCGCGATTTCGTTGTTTTCCTCCAAGAATGAAAAGTTCGCGAACGAATCCTAGCTCAGCTATACTCGATGAAAAATTCGACAAAAGATAAAGGCTCCAGATAAAGCCCGAGAAACGTCGCAGCTTCGAATAATATTCGCGAGCTCGAGCTTTTCTTAATAGCCATACGTCGCTTCTTCCCTCCCATTCATATTTGACACAAATCGGATAACACCCCGCGTAAACAGCGCGAAGTAAAAAGTGATGGGAAGCACCTGAATCTAATCAAACAATCTGTCAAGCCCGACCTAAGTCGCTCTTCCCATCATGAGCTTACGTAAAGCCAGCGAGCCACCCTGTTTCTTCCCCGTGCGTCTCCGTCTAATTCCGCGGGGGCGAATCGTTTCGGAATATGGAACAACTCGCGAAATTCGCAATAAGAGTCAACTGCCAGGGTAAAACATTTAAATGCGAATCGAGAAGAGAAATGCAAATGGCGCCAAAGTGTCAGCTTCTTCGATGCATCGCTTTATCGTTTCGAGGCTCGAAGGAGTCCCAAGGTGGTCTCCAAGTTGGAATGTATGCCTTTGGAAGAGAGAGATGGGGGCTCGGGCCGAATTTCGCCACAGCGGCGGAAACTTGCCGAAACATTTTAATGACGTATTCCCGGTGGAGATCAGTAGGAGCTCTGCTTTATTTGTCCGCCACGAGAGCGCGGCTGAAGGAGTCGTGATGTTCCGCCGCCCCAATAGGAAAGGAACTATAGGTTTCTAGCGAGAAGGTGGTTTCAAAGTTGGGTGTCGCTTATAGAGAGGGCTGGAGGACAATGCCGTGGTCTCTGGATCGATCCTCGTCACCACTACCTACTTCGACGCTGAAACCACCGAGCATCAGCTAACTACTCGTTCTCGTTCGTGTACATGAAAAGCCGTATATACTGGGTGCGCTAATAATCCATCCCTTGGAAAAAAACGCGTTTCTCCGTGTAAGATGTGAAAATTTATTTTCACACGCGGAAAACAATGGCTAAATCAAGGGTTAAAGGCCTTTTCAGAGAATCTGAATATGAAGAATAAACAACAATGTCAAATATTGTTTATCGCTTACATTCCAGCGGAAAAAATCCATGGTTTTACAATTGCAAATCCTGAATGATTTTTCCAGAAGCTCGCAACCCTTTTCCCAAAAGCGCGATATCTTATCGGCATTACTTTTTTAACTCCTATTATCAAATTGCAAGTGCAACATCGCGTCATCGATTTTTATACATCCATCCGAAGCGCTGCTTCAACGCCGCTTTTTTTTTTCTAATCCCGGAAAATCTTCTTCGTCAAACTTTCGAACTCACTCGCGAGAGCAATTTCGAAAGTTTGCGAAATTTGAAACGATTTCAATCCTCGGGTTCCCGATCGAAGAAAATTCGCACCGAGTCATGGTTACGTAAAGCCGTTTCGAATTAAGAAGCGTTCGATTGCGTCCGGATCAATATCCTAGTAACTCGCGAAAAAAAAAAAAATTCTATAAATAAATGTTCCCGATAGAAACTTTCTAGTGCGCGCGATCTTCGATACATATTTTCAAATATGTTTTTAGCGTCCGTTGCGATGTCCAAACTTTTTAATAAAACCTTCCAAGATAACTTTATTGTGTCGATCCGATCGTTTTTATTTGCGAAACAACTCGGCTGAAGAAACGTAGGGTTAAATTGGGTTCACCCAGTATATACAATCGTGTACGCGGCTACATACAAACCAGCCGTTTTCACTTATACGGAGAAAAGTATGCGCGGGCGCAGCATCCCTTTTGTGAATGATGTATACATGCCGGGTATAAACCCGTACAGTCTCGCAGTCAAGTGCGCGGAGAAACCGGACGCCACGAGGGAGACATAGTCGTCATGGGCAGCCAGCGTCTAACTGAGACGTACGTAAACCAAAACACGTGCGTGTGACTTGAAATTGCGGTTTTAGCAAGACCTCTATTCGGTAACACGAAACTTGTGGCTCCGTTTTGTCCCCTGCATGAAGTAATCCTATCTCACCGAATGTATGGACACTTATGGATAAACTTTTTCATCCCTTACTCATAAAGTTATCGAGAAACAATTTTTTTCACGATCACGTATATTCACTTGGGTCGTGAAAAATTTCCGAGCTGGATTCAGTGTTGTAAAATTCATGATTAGGAGAGTGTTGCACCTTGAAACGGTTGTACCTCGAAACATTGCGTTTGTTGATAGAAGTAGCTATAAATTTGTACGAATGATTGCCATGTGTTGGTTTTTTGGCTCGTCGATCATGATTTTTACGCTGAAAATCTTAGTATTTGTTTAACAAAAACGAGTATTGAAAATTCGTAAAAAAATATATGAGGTACTGTGTTGTTTTATGGATCTGTCGACTTATGGAACAAATATTTGATAACATTTGTTTTCGGTCCAGAAGCCGAGGAAGAAAAAAATGTCGTGTGTTGTACCTTGCATTTTACCTTAGAATTGCTTTATTAAATTTTAAAAAGAGACGTGAAAGCATTTTATATCGTGTTACGAATACTTTTCATCAACGCGTGATACAAGTAAATTACACATTTCGGACTCATATAATAAATTTTAAAAACATTGCACGTGGAAATCATGTATTTTCAATTTAACTGTTTTAGCGATTTTCAAATCGATTTTTTCGGTGTTAAAAGATCGATCAAAGACGTTGCTTCGACTTAATTTGATGCACAATTGTACTTCATTATGGCCTAACCGCACAAGTACGAAAAATGTTCCAAGGTACAAGACTCTTGAAATCGTGAAAAATTGTCGAGCTAGCTTTAATGTTGTTAAAATTCATGAGCTCTCGGAAGCGTATTTTTACTACCAACGAAGGTAAAAACTATTGGCAGACTGTGAGAAACGAGCTTTAATTTCCCAAGTACGCGCGACTCCGCGTAAGTTTTATGAAAATTAGTATGGGAAACAGCTCGCTGCGTAATCGTTTTAAAAGGAAGGGGTTAAAACTGTCCAGCTTTATATATTTCAACAGCACATTTTTCGCGTCGGGTGTTTTTGTTCCTTTTTTGATTTCATTGTGCGATCGGTGAAACGGATATTTAGGTCGGTACATTTTTAAGAAGCTAGTCTACGACGTTGAGAAAGACTCTGCCAGGGCGCATGAATTTAATCTCGCCCCTTGCCGGCTAATGAATAATTTCCAGCGACAGTGGAAAGTTTCTATTTCTCAAAGTGCAGAGTGAAACGTATGAAAGAATATTAATGTACCGGGTCCCCCGGGTATTTTCAATCATCACTTTTTCCCTTCCATTCATGCGCATTGCTTCTCCAAATAATGCATCGCTGACACTCTTTAATTACTCGGCTTTTTTTTCCCTCGCCAACTAGAATGTCAGCTGCTTTTTGTCACCAAGAAATCAGGCCTCGGGTATAATTCCGTCCAAATCTCCTGATGACTGTCGGCAATTACTTCCGATAAGCTTAATTTACGCTTTTTCCCACAAATTTCACGTTTCTTATCTAATCGCCGCGGTAGTTTCCTTCACCGACGAGTAACTTTATTAAAAAAATGTTGATACTTTGAAACTCGACATCTGTGCTGTTTTATCGAGCTTCGTAATCCTCGAGTATTGATGTTCGCTTTAATGGTTCTTGTTAAAATTCTTATGACCCGCTCGATTTAATTACTTTAATGAAAATGTATGGTAACAAGGTTTTAAAAGTTTGGTATAAATTAAAATCGTGATTCATCAAAAGGTCTCGTAAGGACTGTAATTAACTTGAGATTAATCTTCAGCTTCGCGAGCTAATGGCTTATTTTAGCTCTTTGATTGAATTAAACTTGAGCGACGGTTTCTACTGAAATCGCTCGGCGGAAATATTCTTAAAAAGCAGAAATTCGATGGCATAGCCGTACCCATTGGAAAAAGAGGAGGGAATGTTGGGAACAATAATCCTTCCACTCGAAGATTTATTTCCCCCACGTTCAGTACGTTAGTCATGGAAGATAATAATTTCAAGTGACATTCGCTGCGAAGAGGGAAAGTTACCCTGGTTCGATAGGTGATAACATAACGTGGAATTTAAAGGGCCCTCGAGAGTATTTTGACTCGAAAGAACTGGAGTACGCCTCGAAGTTGATTAACGCTTCACGGAAAGTGGTCTTGTTCTTTTAATTTTCCACCTGGTCACACTGATTCGGTTTGTTTCAACAACGCTCTCGCGCAAGTACTCTACCGAAATTCCTCGTCAAGGGAAGCTGACATCGTTGAAGAATCAATATTCTTCGTCCGTGTTCGTGCATCGTATCATGCATTTTGTACAATCAGCAAGACAAACAAAAATATGGAAAGTTCATTAGTTCTTGACGGAAACGTCGATGGAAACAAACGTTCCATTACATTCTCCCTTTTTGTCGGAAAAAGTGTCAATATTTTTCCGTAAACAGAAAAAGCGCATTTCTTGTATATCCCTTGTGTTTTTAGAGTCGCTCGTCGAATGACACTGATTACAACGGAAAGTTCATTTACCTTTTTATACACGAGAAGAAAAAAGTGCAAACCGTTTCTGAAGATTAAGTATTGCCAATAGCAACTACGGGGCATTTCTCACGCGACATTTACATTCATTATGATCTGTCAAGATTTCTTTTACGATGCTCGCTATAGATACTGTATAAAGTCGTAACTTTATATTCCGATTTTAATCGGGTCCCATTAATTATAGGTTCTTCTTTGATTAATTAAAGTCACTTGACTCGTTTAAAAAAGTCCGTCACTGGATTTAAGTTTAAGTGTCTTAGATAAAGCCATTATTCCGAAGGTTTAATGATTTCTCGTTTTCTGTGTGTAGCTTGAATGAAAGGCGATTTTATTTTACACTTAAATTAAATCATCTTTTAAGAAAATATCAAATTATGCTCTAATTTGCATTGAAAACGAACAATACTTTGTAGCGGACTTGAACAAGTACCTTCGCCAGAAGTGAGTCTGATAGGAACAGAAAAATACATCGTTATCTTAACAGTAAACGATTGCGACTACTGTCGCAATGTCTTTTATTAATAATTTTCGCATGGTAATTTGTTTTTGTGCATACCATTAAAATACTGTTGAGAACAAGGTAAATTAAATTTGATTTCTATGAAATTGGACACATTTTTGTCGTTTTCAATGAATTAATAATCTTCTCTTCATCAGGACTTAATTAATTGTATATTTCGTCTGTATTAATTATAAATTTCATGCTTACTCGAAAACGCGGAAACTGTCCGTCGTTATAAATTTCATCGAAGTGTAATACCTCGCATATAGATTTACAGTAAACACACGTAATGCACACATTACAGTTATTCGAAAATGATGGTAATTGCTACAACGTTCGTGTAGTACGAGTCTGTTCGCAATTACGAACTGTAATTATCATATTTACAAACCTCGCATGCATAAGCATGACGGTAACGAAAATGTTTCGCGAGGGGAAACACCATCATTGCCAGCATTAATATTTTTCTAGCCTCGAAAGTAATGCGGATGCGAGTCGGATTTATTCGAAGAGTAAGCATTTCTTCGGTTTAAAAGATGAAGCGTTCGAGGCTCGATATTAGGATGGAGCTGAGAATAAATCACGAGATCGGTAGCCGATTGTGGAAAAGTGCAAAATAAATAGTCCGGGCGATGGAGCACGCTCACATTTTCCATTCATAGATGGACGAATCGACAGTAAGATCCGTTATTAAAATTTACGAAAAGTACTTCTCTACCGAGTGGCAAGGGATATATTGTGCGAAGCGGATGAAAAAGTGTCCATAACGTCTAGGAGCTCGATCGTTATGCACACTGGTGGTTGCAGTTACGGATGAACTGGCGTCATTTACGTTTTATTCGTCGGCTGCTACGGGTTACTATACAGCACTGCGTTTAATCTACGGCCACACAGAATTTATAAACATTTATGAAAAGTAGAACGCGCGATGTTTTAATCCTCGCCCAAGCGGATTACGGAAATAAAGCGACGCTGCCGATTATTGACCATTCCTGTGTTCCGTTTTAATTATTTTTTTCAATCAACGCAAGAGTTTTCACTCGCTCGAATTCCGAAGATTTTTAATTATGCCTTGGCATATTTCGTGCGAAACTATTCGGAAGCAATTGCTGATTTTAAGGACGTTCTCTCGATTTAATGAATATTGGAAATAGATTTTCTATGTTTGAAGGATTAATAAATTTTATCGCGGGTCAGCGATCTGTTAATTCAAAGTCGATACTTTAGTTATGCAACTGTTTGAAGCGAAAGAACGACCGGTACCGATTTGCAATGGAATTTCGCCGAGCAATATGTAAATGGAATATTTCGTACATGCTTACGTAGAATGTCAGCCAAATTTACTACATATTATGCAAGGAATTCAGCTTCTAAAACTTGCTTGTAAAGCATCGAATTATTGGACTCAATTTTTCTCCGGCTTCTTCCAATAGAATACGTTCAAAGACCTCTCTTTTTCAATTTCAAATATGAACTTTTTACCAGAAAGATTGTAAAAAGTCTTCGCCCATCTAAATCAAATTATCGTATTTTCAGAGTCAAATCCGTTGGGCATCTCTTTTTCTCTTTCTCATGTTTTCAATTATTTATTCTGATTCAGTATTTATAATGCACCGTTGTTTATAGATGTTTTATTAAAAAATTAGTATACGTCTTAGCTTTTAATAATTTATTGTTTTCCGCGGATCGTCAAATGAGAAATGATTTAATTCCTCGATGTACGTGTTTATTTATTCAAGTTTCAACCACTTTTGCACAAGAAAAACATGTCATTTTTGTTGGTAAATGCACTCCGTTATTATTGTTACTATTAATAAATTTACGAATGAAACAAGTGCGACATGTTATCTTTTCCAATGTACATCGTTCTTCAATCGATTATCGTGAAATTAAAAATCAACAAAGAAAACATGAATTCAAAACATTCACTTGTAATTAATTTCCGAGGTTTTTGCATAGAAAAGTGCATGAAACGAACGATTTTGATACTCAAAGTCCGCGATGGAAGCGGGATTAATTAAAATGTATTTCAAAGTGCAATTAATTCCATTAAATTGGTCGCTTGTTATATTTTTTGAGGCTCGTCAACAGTTTTAATTAATTAACTACTCGTTCCACGAATATTTGGTACAGTATAAGAGATCATTGTAAAAATGATTCAAAACGTTTCAAGCATCCCAAATGTACCGATTTTTTGACAATATTTCTCATGTTGAAAAGTACAGAAAATTTATACACTGTTCTCCCCAATAAATCGGAGCTTTCGTGTATTTAATGATCGTAACCCGGGACATAAACAACTTAAAGAGATTTCATATAACTTCAGGCTTTATTTTATTGAGCTCATGCGAGGCCGGGTAGAACATTAAACTTGTTTTCACTAGTCCATACGCGTTGATGTTATTGTAACTTTTTTTCGATATACTTAGCTCTTCAATGCCAACATCGAGAGAAATTTTTTAATGCTTTCCAGCGATCTATCAATAATTGAAAGAGAAAAGTTGTGCAGAAGGAGAATTTTTATTACGCACTGTGAAAAATTTTTAGTCACTTTAAGGTGGATCGATACTTTAATGCAAGGGCGAATTGAAAAAAATATTTATAATGCAACATAATTAATTACATTTAATATGTGAGTATAATTTATTCAACAATATCTTCTTCTTCATGAAAAAA
>JABFQM010002382.1:0-15332 GCA_022816865.1 Zelostemma sp. ZL-2020 | reverse complement strand
CAGTTTTTCTCTAAACAGCGTTGTGACAGCTAGCAAATTATATTTTGTTGTCGAAATTGCAATCACAACCTGTTAACTTACAGAAAAACAATAACAGGAAAAACTTAAGAACAATATTAATTACTTACAAGTAATTAATTACTCAATTAAGTAATTAATTACTTAATTACTTGTAAGTAATTAATATTGTTCTTAAGTTTTTCCTGTTATTGTTTTTCTGTAAATTAAGAGGTTGTGATTGCAATTTCGACAACAAAATATAATTTGCTAGCTGTCACAACGCTGTTTAGAGAAAAACTGCCCGAATAAGATGGCGGATTGCGGCGCATGCGCATAAATTTTTACGCATGATGAAAAGGCCTATTCGGCCCTGTTTAATTTCTTCAAATTACAAATTTTTTTAAAATTTCACAGCCGATGTATCATCAAAACCATTCGATGTTCGACCCAAAATTCTGCTGATACATTTCTTGACGAGGAAATTGAGATACAAAGAGGCATACACCTTCGCTTCAACAACGGAAATCGAAGGAACACACCGAAACTCCATCGTTTGGTACCAGACGCTCCGCAACTTCTTCCGAACATTCAAACCCCATAAAAAATCAGATATCTTCTTCTGGATTTTCTACGTTTCCGTCCTGGAACGCCATGCGGCTCTTTGTTTCCGCATTCAGGGTTCGCCTTGGGACAAAAACACTTTCGAGATTTCCCAGGCAATCTTCAACTTGGATCAAACCCTTTTCCAAATTAAAAACCACGTCTTCGAAAAATCTTCGAGCACGTTTTTCGACAACATCCTGGAGCACATGCTGAGCCAGCTCTACTTCCACTTGGCTTGTTTGTTCCTGAGGAAGGCGCAAAAGGAGTCGGAAAACTCGGAGGAAATTTTGGAGCACGCGATTCCTTTATTCTCGATGGCGATTCGCCAATCCGTCGATCCTGAGAACCCCTGTTGCACGGATTCGGAAAACCAGATTAAGAACCTTGCCAAAATCTGGCACGAAGAAGCAGTTTCCAGGTAAAATTTACTTCGAAATTTACGAATTCCAGCCGATAAAACTCGTGTCCAAAATTGCAGATGCAGCCAAGCCGGTCACGTACTCCGAGACTTTTTTGAACCCAACAAAAAACTGCAAATGGACAAAATCTCGACCTTCTGCAGCGAGGGCTGGCGCGAGCGGTTCCACGAGAGAATTTTCACCAGCAGACTCCACCAGAACACCGAGAAATCGGCATTCGTTCATCACGAACTCCAAGTCGATTTTTTCTCGCGATTATTCTCGCCGGCGGAGCTCGAGCTTTACGACGCGGTCGCCGAGAGCTTGAACCCCGCGTCGCTTCATCACCAGGTCTGGCTCAGCGTCAAGAACATCGAGCCCAAGGACGCCAGATGCTCCCACATTTTTCCCAAGCTCCAATTCTCCTTCCCCGACCTTCGCCAATCGATTCCGGAATCCTTGAGTATCCTGGACATTGACGCGTTCCTGAACATCGCGGCGTTTTGCGCTTCAGCGGTTGACGTAAAATCCACGCTTCCCGTGGACATGACGAGTCCACTTTGCACAGTTTTGCAGGAAAAGTGGTGGACTTGCGCGTATAATTATCACGTGGAGAAAAATCAGGACGCCGACATCGGTGCGCTGACTCTTACCATGACCTTGGAATGAAATATCAAGTCCCTGTTCATTTTTCAGGTGAAATGCGGGAGGAATTCCAGCGAGGCCTTGAAACCGTCCGTTGTATCGGAAACCATGGTTTGTGCCCTCGGATCCTGGCCCACCTGGCCCGAATATTCCAACACAGATTCAAGGTTTCGAAAGACAAAAGCGAGAGGCTCGCGTTGGAGGCGCGATGTGATCTTTATTGGTCCAAGCTTTTGAACAAAGAAACGATTTTCGATCCCAAATTCTTCGAGTACAAGGGGACAGAGATGAGCAAATCCGAACTGGACATCGCCTGGGAAGAAGGGAAGCTGTTCTTCGCCGAGCAGAAACTGCGCAATTACCAAGTTTCGCAAGCTTTCGCCATTTTGAAGACGCTCAAATTCCCGGAAGCGTTGCACCTGCAGGGAAAATTGTACAAGCAACTCGCGGACGATCTGAGGAGATATTCTTCGCGGGAAATGCGGGCTCGGCAGCTACGGCTGCTGAATGAGGCGCGTGGCTGCTTCCAGTTGAGTTTGGAGCGTCTGCAGAGTCGCAACGTCAACCGGATATCGGAGATTCTTGGATCCTTGTCGGAGGTGGAAGAGGAGATTTCGAATCTGAATTCGGGGACGTTGAGAAAGTCGTCGAGGATTCGGAACTGCTTGAAACTGCTCAGGAGAATTTATAAAAGAAGCACCGCTCCATATGGACGGAATAAAAAATGCAATGATGCCCAAAACTATGACACTTACCGGGTAAAATCGATTGGGGTTCGGTTGAATAAACTTTGTTTTGTGATGAAGGAACTGATGCGAAATTTGAACTTGCAGGTGAAAATTACCGAGGACTCATTTCTCCTGGACGAATCGGAAGTGCTGAATTGCAATGATGCTTTGGAACAAGGTAGTGGATAAAGTTTTGTTGGAATATTTTCAGTTGTCGGGGTTCATTCATTGATGTGATTCCGACTTTCAATATTTGTTTGGGATTATTTCAAGGTTTAACTTTTTAATGTTTTTTCAGATTCCTTTATCCAAGTTGAGTCGTCTGAGAAAAAGGAAAGTATTTCCAAGAGCCCGAATGAATCTAAGGGTAAGGACGAAAAGAGAAAAGAAAAATCTAGCTATAGCGATTCGGGAAATTCATCGGCGGCAACCGAAGAGCAAGATTTTCAGGATTCCAAGATCTCCCTTTCGCGAGAGGCGAAAAGTCCACGTAGGAAGTTGGAGTTACTCACGGGAATTGAGAGCGATGTCGATTCTTTTTTTCAACAAGGTTTTATTCAACTCCTACGAAAATAATAAATGTCGATTTTCAATTATTTCGCGTTTAATGTTTCCAGATCCAGATTCCGACTTCAAGTTCGAAGAAACTGCTTCACTGAAATTGGAAGCGGAAAATCCGGGAAAGAAGGAAAACAGTTTGAATGAATCCAAGAAATCGGAAAAAAACAAAATGCAAGATCCACATTTCAAACCGGTCGTTCCTTTGCCAGATGAGATTGAAGTCCGAACTGGCGAAGAAGATGAAGAAAAACGTGCGGATTCTAAATTTTCCAGTTGCTTAGACAAACTCATATGGTGATTGACCAGTTTATTTTAATTTTTAGTTTTCGTTGAACGCGCCAAAGTATACCGATACAATTCGAACACGAAGAAATGGATAGAGCGCGGAGTCGGGGAGATGAAAATCCTGTACCACGCGGCTCTAGGAAAGTATCGGTTGTTGCTCCGAAGGGATCAGGTTCACAAAGTCGCGTGTAATACTCTCCTCGTCGCGAACCTGGAATTCTCGGCCTTGAAAGGCTGCGATTGCGCGTGGGCTTGGGCCAGCATGAACTTCATTGAAGAAATACCCGTTGCCGAGGTTCTGGCGGTCAAATTTGAAACTCCCGAGCTCGCCAAACGGTTCAAAGATGAAGTCCAAAAAGCGCAGCAGAAACAAAGCTCGAGTAAAGTCATTTATAAAAATTGAAATTTTATAATGATGATTTAAAACTTGGATTTTTATCAACAGGTGAAGATTCCTCTAGAAGCAACCAATCGGAGATGACACCAAGTTTGGATGAAAAAGAGATCCTGGATTGCGTCAACAGCTCATCAACAATGCCAACCGAGACGAAAAAGTTCTCTTTCGTTGCACCTTTGAACAGGAACATGTTCGATCCAGGGATGACGCTCTTCTCATTGTCGAACCGAAAAATAGACCATGGAGTTGATTCCGATACCACGAAACAAGTAGAACCGCAGCTGGAAGAACAAGAAATTATGAAAAAAGCCGAGGAGAATTTGTGCCAAAAGTTGGATGATTTTGAAATCTCGACGCCCAGAAGAAGTTTCGGTCGAGAAACGATGGTTTGAGGCTCGAATCTTTGGTTCCGGGGGGAAACGTTTTCTGAAAGTTGCTTTCATATTCGAAGATGGCAGATACATTTTTTCGAAAGGCGTTTGTTTAAAAATTACGAGAATTTGAGTCGATTTTTTATATGTTGAAATAGATTGTAATTAGATTGTATTACGAATTGTATATGTAAAAATTGAATGAATAAAATGATTAGTAGGTTATTCAAATTTTCTTTATTTATGATTATGATAAGTAAACTATAATTTGAACTTACAATGAATTTTGTTCACCTCAACGTTGAAAATGACATGGAAATCCACGTTGTTTGTGGGATAATAATTGTGAGCTTACTAAATCTACGATAGTTTATAATGTGTTCGCATAGAATTTTATTAGTTTACTGTAGAAATTATATTCAATATATTACATAAATTATAATTCTCACTTTTGATTATTGTTACTTCATCTACTCGATGCATCTTCATCTCCGGAATCTTCATCTCGGAAATAAAAGTCAAATGAAATGAAATAAAATATTAATTAAAATAGTTACAAATTATAGGTTCTAGAGTATTAAAGAAGATTCTTGATAAAAACATCGAAGTCAATTAAATATTTTAAACCACAACTCTGCGTTATGCACCGAGGAAACGATATAACTGTACAGATACGTCATTATATAAAATACCATGTTACTAATACAGATCACATCAGATACAATTCTGCCGAGAACACTTTTATGCTATTCCACGTGTATGAATATATTTCAACTTTGTCATTTTGGAAAGAAACGTCTTGAATTCACGATGAGAGAAACTCTTATCATTAGTTATCACCAGCCGTTGTAAATTAGATTCTTGCGAATCTTCGAGGAAAATTGAACCTAGATTGAGTTCCAATAATTCAAGAGCCTCTAAATTCGGTAAAGCACTTACGATACTATTTATTCCCCTGCCTGTAACACTGGAGCAACCTGAAATTGTATTATACATTAAAATTTACAAATGCCAAACTTCTCAAAGCAATACAGAAAAATTACCCAGAAGAATAACTGTTTTCAGTTTTTGGCAAGCAAGACTGATTGCGGAAAGAACTTCATCTGTTACACCCTGCATCGAATTCATATAAAGCACTTCTAGATTTTTGAAAAGAGAAATTTTCGTCAATGCATCCTCGGAAAGATGTCCACAGGATAATTCCAGGCTTTTTACACTGGACTGGACGTCATTGTTTAAAATCGAAGATACGCGACGAGAGTTTAATGCAACGGATTCCAAATTTTGTAGACGTGTCATGATCGTGTTGATACCGTCGTTTGTAATTTGCTGACAATCTGAAACAGAATGATTCAACGTATATTATAGATTTGAATTATCTTGTGATAAATTTACCGATTAGAGTGATTTTTCTCAGTTTTCTGCAACCAGCGGTTACAACCGAAATAACTTCGTCCGTTACTGCATCCTCAACATCATGAGATTCGTGAATACAAAGTTCTTCTAAATTTGCGAAGGTTGCGATTTTCTTCCATTCGTCACGAAAAATGTAATCACATGCATGTATTTCCAGCGTTTGTAAATTACTTGTCCACTGGGCATTACTTGGTAAAATTGAACTTATGTCAAGGTTGTACAACGAAACAGATACTAAATCCGGTAAGGATGTCATCAGTGTATTTATACCTTCATTACCAATAGCTGAGCAATCTGAAAGTGACAAAAGAAATGTTTGAAAAGTACGTAAAATCATGAAATGATTGAGCTATATAACGGTGTAAAAGAAGTTACATTGTAGATCAACTTTCTTCAGTTTTCTGCAGCCATCTTTGATTGCGTAAATTACTTCATTCGTCAGATTCATATTGCAACAAATTGAAAGTTCTTCCAAGTCTCCCAAAGCTGAGAGTTCGTCCATTCTTAGAAGAGGTTCTTGTACTGATTCATCCGATATCTCGAGAACTTGGAACCCTTTTGCATACTTCGCAACTGTTTGTAGCAGTCGAGATGCGTGTATCGAATGTTTAAACCCGAATGTCAGTTTTTTTAAATTTACTCTGCCGGATTCTAGTAACTGGAATCAAGAACAATTCATTTCATCAATTGCACAATTTCATTCTTCAACGAAAATGAGGTGTTAGCGAAGATATATAACCGGTGATATCGCGAGATAAACTTACGTCACAGATAATGTCGACATTTGTATCAACAAGGAACTTTGAAGTATCCAAACCCAAATACAATACTTTTGCTGGTCCTGGAACATCCTTTAATCTTATGATATTACACAGAACGGCCTGAGCATCGCAATCCAAGTGCACTTCTGCAAGTTCTTCATTGGCAAGGAACAATGCGTGGAATTTCTCCGATAGATGTGGATGATCTTCTCTTGCATAAATCTCCAGGGTTTTTAAATCGTGACAGGCTTCAACGAGAATGTCTAATGCCGCTTCGTAACTGAATTCTCCGTCTAAATGATAAGCTGTGCCATCGAAAGAATATACCAATTCTATCGAACCCTTGAGCCGATCGCACAGCCAGATGTGAAGCTTTTGAAAAGTAGGGCCAGTATTGAGTATGATTTCTCGAAATTCCGCGAAATTTAGTTTCTTGTTCGGCATCAAGTCGGGGTATTCATAGTTTCTTAGCTCTGCCAAATTAAATAGTCCGAACTGTGAAATCCTCCAAAAACTGGGGCTCACCTGTATCCATTTTGAGCAAACTGCAATTTTTAAGAAGTGTATAAAGAACTGTCTTGTAATTTAAATTATTCCAATTGAAAAGGCGAAAGAAATAGTTTGACGATGTGTAATCGCGAAAACTAACCTTTAAAAAAACGCAATTTGTCTTCGAAAGATAAATACTGGAAAATATGGCGGAGGCAATCTTCGTTGAGTTCTTGTAATTCTATCCTAAACGTTTCGGTGTTCATTTCCATTTGTTTTCCTCGAAGAAACGTGCGAAAAATGTGCTGTTTTATTTCTCAATGAATGCATTTGAGCCGAACCAATGTGTCCAAAAACAGCTGTGTTACACGTGCACGGCAACGTTACTCACACAAGCGAGTCACACACAAGTATAGAATGTGTAGTTGTGTGTAGTTTGGTCTCGAAAAGCGCTCATGTTTGACGCTGAGTAAAGAGGTTAAGTTATAATTATAGTATTTGATATTACAGTGTAGCAAAAATTAATCAAAAATTGTAATCGTACATTTATGATTTATCAAAATTCAGTACCGATTTCGAAATTTCTCTGTCACGTTTGGACATTTAAACAATTATATAACTGATTATCGTAAACTACTTTGCACTCATCATTATTGCTCAAGTGTTTTTCTCCATACTTATATCCTAAATCATCCACAATTCTCAACATAATATTCATTTTTTGATGCTTTTTTCGTAATTGAATTTATTAATTTATGATTTCATAATTTTGCAATAAGAAATAAAATTTTCGATTAATAAATCGATTTATTTTGGAAAAATTTGTTGACAAAACAAATTTGTATTATTACAATTGAAATGAAAATAAATACAATTAAGTGGAACCAAATTTGTAGATCAATTCGTCTTTTAATTTTTCGCAATTTTATAACTGAGGAATAATGTATTTTTGTATAATTTTCAGGGCCGACGAAAAACCACGATGGATCCTCTAATAACATGTCCATACGACAAAAGTCATCGCATCATTCGGAGCAGGGTGCAATCACACCTCGTAAACTGCCGGAAAAATTTTCCTCTCTCCGACAAGAAGACATGTCCATTCAACACCACCCATGTTGTCCCGGAGATTGAGTTCGATGTACATATAATTTCAAAAACAGAAATCGCAGAAATGAAAAATGATAAAAATGATTTTTTTGCAGTATCATTTGGAGAATTGCAATGATAGTAACAAGTTCAATACGTTCATTGACAAATCGGAACCACCGTTACCAGAGGACAACGTGGTTTCGGTAGAAAAGCTGAACGAAGCTTCTGTTTCATCATCCGAAAATTGGGACGAAGTGAATTCAGTTTTTAACACTCCGAACAATTGTCTGAATTAGGCCTTTTAGTTTTCATTAATTTTTATTTTCAGGAACTGACAGTCCCCAGTTACGACCCGCTTCGGAACATACAGGACCGAGCTGTGTATGTGAGCCCTGTTGCGCTTTCGAAAGCTCAAAAGAAACGATTCAAGGAAGCCGAAAGGAAGCGTTTCTTAAACGCTGCTGAAAAATAATCATGTTTTCTTCCGTACCGAATTAGTATATGAGTTACGTTTTTTTTCATTTCATGAGTTTATAAATCTTTACGAGATAATTGTTTTTTATTTGAAAAGTGGCTGATGCTACAGTTTTCGTGAGTTTATTTATTTTGCGATAATTTACGTTGTATTCGCAATATTTTGTTCTCTTTTTTGTCGTCGAGTGACTTATTGAGATAATCAATGAATCATTTTTGTTTTGAACAAATTAATCTGCGATAGTTTATCATGTATTCGCGTGGAATTAATGTTATGAGTTTACTAAACCTATATGAACTTCTCATTCCCGATTATTGTTAGTGTTAAATTGAAACAACAAATAACAATAAATATCATTGTCAAAATTTAAGTCGACTCCGTCTTTTCTGAAAAAAACTATTTTTAAAATTGAGTATAATTGAATTGTGTAATAATATGCAGTAGTACACAGTTTTATTTGTTTTCTAAATGATTTGAAACGATTTGTCAATAAAAAAAACAGGATAACAATCGAAATAAATAACTCTTCGAAACTGTTGAAAAATGCATTGGACGTCATAATTAAGTGGTGCTCACAAATGTTATATAAAATTTAGAAAATTATCAATTATCATTATCAAATTATGCGCGTATCATTGAACACGCTTCCGGTATACCTATGGTTCCGACTAGAGCCACTGCGAGCGCTGGCAGCGCGCTACCAAATTTGGTACACAAATGCGTGCACAATAACATCCATTCGAAGACCTGGAATTACTACATATACCAAGTATTATAATTACGATCAAACTTCTCTTTGGTAAGTTCGTTTACTCTTTAAACAGCTGTTGATGTGTACTGCTCGAAAATGAGCGCGGTAAAAAATATACATTCGTATTTTCATTTTCTCGATTCAAATGAGGTTATGTTTTTACGTGAATTCTTTAGAAAAGAGATTATTCTATGTAGTAATTTTACCGGAGCGTGTAATTAAATTTGGCACTCTTCACTTTGAAGTTATACGGCTGACATTCCAAAGGAAGGAGATCATTCTTTCTTGTATTGTTGCAGCAGACGATGAAAGACTTGAAGAATCTCTCATTTTCCTCGTAAAGAATCTTTCAATATTCGAAAACTTTTCGACGTCAACCATATGAAACGAGAGGAGAATTTACCACGGAAAACCGAAATCATGGAAATTCCGAACATTGTCAATCGCCACAGAGTTTATTTACACAATAAGAAAAAAAAACTTCAGCGGCCGGTCGGTCTTACGTGGACGTCACTATGCGTCTTTCAAATTTAGGGAGAGGAAGTTAGTTTCCAAAATTCACACAGCTGGAACATCAATCGGTGTTATGTCACTAAAAAGCACATTGATCTGTTTCTGTATTTTTTAAGTATGTTTTTGAACCCCTGTGTAAGACTCAAACTCGCAAGCTTTTAATCGGCAAACTTGGAAATCAAATTTATCCATAAAATTAATGTTTTAAGCGATGTCGTTGCATTGATGAACCGACTTTGTATATGTTTCATGCTAATAAAAATGAATAAAAATGATCAAACTGTTCTAGGTTGCATCGTGATGCAAGGAAGTCGCGGAATTCGAACGCATTGGGCATAAACATCGAAATGAATACTGCTGCCCAAAAGCCTTACCTGTGTTCCAAGTGTGGAAGTCGATTCACGCGAAAATGGCACTACACACAGCATATGATGATCCATTCTGGCAAGAAACGCTATCAGTGTTCTTCATGTGAAAAACGATTCTCCCAAAAGTCGCATCTTACAGAGCACATAAAGATCCACTCCGGCGAGAAACCCTACCAGTGTTCCACATGTCAAAAACGATTTAACCGAAAATTTCACCTTACACAGCATACGAAGATCCATTCCGGCGAAAAACCCTACCAGTGTTCAACATGTGAAAAACGATTCACTGAAAATTCAAACCTCACACGGCACATGAAAAGCCATTCCAGCGAGAAACTTTTTCAGTGTTCCACATGTGAAAAACGATTCAAGACAAATTCGTCCCTCACAGAGCATATGATGATCCATTCCGGCGAGAAACCCTACCAGTGTTTCACATGTCAAAAACGATTCAGACGAAAATGGGCCCTCGCACAGCATATGATGGTCCATTGCGTCAAGAAATCCTACCACTGTTCTAAATGTGAAAAACGATTCCGGCATTACGGTTATTTTAAAAGACACGAACGATCTCATGCCCGCGAAAAGTTAGATCAAGGTTATCCAAGTGAGGAATTATTTGCGCCACCGAACTCTTTTGCAAGACACAAGACTCATATTGCTTCTGATGTTTCGATCCCGCTTTCATCAAAACAGATAAAACTATACATGAAAAAGGGTAACGTAATTTCTGGTACTGCCAGCAAATTGTTTTTTAAATAACTAGGTCATAATAGAAGTACTTGATTTTTCAGTCGATGATGTATGGTCGGTGACGCGTGTTGACACCAACGCTGATGTTGAACTGCAAAATTCTACAGCAAGAGAATACGGTGAGTTCATGGCGATCAGAAAATATATCGGGAACTGCCAGAATTTAATGTCTCGTCACGATCAAAATTAATACAGTTTTGCATTTTTACTTTTAACGGCATTGTATTGCAATTTTTTTTTTTCATCGAGCAAATATCGAAGTGAGTCTGACGTCGAAATCGATACATAGTATAACACGAAGTTGACGTGATGGCGACAAATTAAATCATTATAAAATTGCTCTGACTTTTATTTGCTAGATGAAGTTGCGTCTGCTGATTCAAGGAGCGTTCCCGGTACAAAAAAAGTGAAAATGGAGTATGATCACGACTATGATAAGAAAGGTGAGAAAACGGGAAAATTTTATTATCTACATTTTTACATCGAGTAAAGAATGTATGGTGGAAGTGTTAGAAGGCACAATAAATGATTGAACATTTTTTTTCATTCAGTAAACGACGCATTGGATTATATTGAGAGAAATATGATGCAAGTTGTAACGAAAGTTGAAGATGATGCGTCTGTTGGCGAGAATTTGAAACATGAAATCAAAATGGAGGAGACGCATGACTACAGATATGATAAGGATGGTGAGAGAACAATAAAATTTCACTATTCATATTTTTACATTGAGTAAACATTTTTTGTTGACATTTTGTGTTATTTAGCAAACGAAACATTGGCCCATATCGAGAACAAAATGATCAAAATGGAACTCGTCGTCGAATTTGATGGAGCGAAGCAAGATTAGGTCGAAGGGAGAAAATTGCATTCGCTCGCATTCGTAAAAAAGGCTCAAATACGTAACAGAAAACGAACCGCGCCAAGAACAGCATCGTCGATAAATACTGTAAAATTTTATTGTAAATAAAGTTTGACGAAGCGTCAGAATTTGACTGCGGATTCTACAGAAATTTTTTTCACTGCTCCTTTTATTACATCGAACCTAAAAAACAATATTTTTCATTATTTCTAAACCGCATTTTCCATTAAATTCACGTATTCAACGAGCGTTCGTTGATTTTTTTCAAATTTCATATCGCTTCTATACTTGAAAAAGCAGCGCGCATGCGCCCAAACGCGTTTAAATCTCGGAAAGGAAATATTCGAGAGATCGAGAAGAAGTAATCGAGAGATCGAAAGTTCGAGAGAATTACTGTGATCTCGCCTTTGCTGGCTGCATCCTATGTCCTGTGCGTAGGTGTACGCAGTTGGGCCATAAACAGATTATTCACTTCGTAAACATTTGCGAAATTTTTGAACGCAGGAAGGAATTCCTGGAGCTGCGGGTGAGTGAATCGATAATCACAATTCGCGCATTGAATCTCACTACTGTTATTTTGCTGTAACTCGCTCTATTTGCCCGTTTGACGTTTGTTATTGTCAAGTGACAATTTCAAACCCGAGGTTTTCAGATAGCAATCCATTTTCCTCTATTGCTAAGTAATACAACAGTGTAAATACAGTTTTCCTGGTCGTACTTCGTTTTTCCTAGTCGACTTATTCGTTAAATTATTGAGGTGAAATTATTTACATCGCGAAGCAAAACCTAACCTATTTTGAGCTCCAAAATTTCCAAATACTTCGTAAAAAATTTGTATTCGCTTGGTTTAGCACTGTAATTTTGAAAGATGATATAAACGTTATAAATTATCGACATTCAAAACAAATTTATCAATTGAACCGTTTTTTTTCAAGGTCGAATATTGCTCTTGTTTAGTTTTCCCCACATGTTTGCACAACACATTTTTGACTGCATTTTTATGCATTTTTCGAATAAAAATAATTTTCATACCCGATTAATTTACAATAAAAATTCTTTCAGATAATCAATGTTGGAAGGATGGTATTGCCGATCAATAGCCAACAATTCAGCAGACGTGGAGGATGAGGACGAAGAAAGTCCCGAGGAAGAGGCACCGAACTACAAAGCACAGTACCGAAACCTCAAACGAAAACTCAAATTTCTCATTTACGTTAGTCAGAGAAACATTTTCCTTTCTAAAAAACAAATACAGAAGAGAAACCCAAAATACATGCTCTTTTTCCAGGAAAATGAATGCTTCCACGAAGCCATGCGCTCGACGCAGCGAAAGGTCCTGAAGGTAAATCGAGACAAAAGTTTCCTGCTGGATCGATTACTGCAATACGAAAAGGTCGACGCTTCGTTCAGCGAAAGCGACGAGACGGAGTCCTCGGAGGATGAAGTCGCAAGAGTCGACACGTCCAAAAGGTGCTTTCAAGAACCCGTGGAATCGGCAAATCGAATCATTCGCATTTTCTTTTCGCAGGAAAAAGGTGGAGGTGAATGTCAATAATCATTCCTCGCATCATTCGCCCGTAGTTACCAAGCCTGCAAGTACGAGTAAAAAGAAAAAGCCAGCCCCAAAAGCGCCCAAAGTACAGAGCATACCTTCGGTACACATTGTTTAAATTGAGGAAATGACATTTGCGTTTCGAAGTATCGAAGTTAAGATGATTTCGATGTAACTTTTTGCAGGTGCAATTGTCGAATGCGATACCAACGTCTCTGATGTCCGACGGTCACATGACGCCCGAGGAAGTCGAGAGACATTTGGAGTCCCGTCAGACGTACCTGGAGCTCGTCCCTGAAAAAGCCCCGCCCACAGTCCCCACAGAAATGTTCAGCAACGATCCTTCTTTGGATAGGTAAAAACAATCATCCGTGGATTGTTCAACGTCGAAAATGAATTGTAATGAATGCTCATTTTCAGTGAATCGAATGAAATTGGTGAAATGGAAACATCCCCGAGCAACATGGGCGAGGAAATCAGCGTGGACATGATGGGGGAGTGAAAAAAATGTTCTCTGATCAAGTTTCGAATGTTTTCGCTAACCTCGATCACCACTTTTCGTTATCATTTCAATTGATTTGTACATACTAATAAGTTAAGAACAAATTCTCATGATTTCTGTTTCCGAATTTCACGCCATATTTATTGAATTAGGCATTTATCCGTGTGACGAAACAAAACAAGTGTGAAACTCGCGAAATTTATGATGTGAAATAAGCAGTTTCAGACTATTCGAAATACAACAATTTTTGACGCCACATTCTTTTTTATCTGTCAAAAAACATCGGAAAATATGTCGTGTTGAAATGAACATTCAGGGCTCGGTCGTGTCTTTGTTAAACGGAATCATTGATAAGGTTGTAAATTCCGAGGTGAATCGCAAAACGAACGATGCTGCCGTAGCGTTTTCGGAAACAAAACCCGTTCTTCAAAGCAACTCTTCGGGTCTGGAACGATGCAGGATTTGTTACGAGTCGGGGGGCAAAGCGGGTATTTTTTACCCCTGTAGATGCAAGGTCGGTTACAATTTTTCAAGAGCATTTTCAATTCATCAATTCTAATCGCATTCCATTTTCAGGGTACAATGGGAGCGGTGCATTTGCGATGTCTGGAGCGTTGGTTGGAAGAAAGTTACAGCAACAGTTGCGAACTCTGCGGGTACCAATTTCAAGTCGTTCGCACCCCGCGTTACAACATTTTTCGCTCCATCTGGATCTGGCTGCACCTGGACGAGGAAGAATATCTGGCGCACGTTCAAAGTCTGCGGGTTGACCTTATCCGGTGCATGGTCGTTACGCCCTTGACCATCGCATGCACTTACATGTGCTTGGTCGCGACCGATTTTTATGCCGCCAAAAAGTACAAAAATTACGTCGTCCCGACTTTGACTTGGTCATCGTACTCGTTGCTGTTTTTCATGACTATGCTGCTTCTGTCCTACTTTATTTGGATTTTCATGGCGATTCAGTACCATGAAAGAATCTGGTTTGAGTGGTGGAAGAAGCAGAGTACTGTAAAAGTCATAATTCCAAATTCTCGCGCTCGTTCGGAAAAACATTTGTCGCTGGGGCAAATCTTTACGTGAAACAAATCGAAACGTGCATTCATATTTTACTGGAATCTTAATAAAATTCAGTAACAAAAAAGGCTTTTTTATAGTTCGGGCGTTTTTGCGATTGTACCGAAGTTTATGAATGAATAAAGCGACACCGGCGGACACTAAAATTCCAATAAATCGAAAAAGAGAACTCGCAAAGAGTTCGATTAAATTTCATGCAATTTCATGGAATTCAAGAAACGCTGCGTCTAAAATTGGTATTTTCAATTCGAAAATTAACTTTTGCATCAAATTTTATCGAAGTTTGGTTTTTTGAATATCATTCAGGGTTAAAGAATACAGATGTACATTGAAATAAACATATCATTTAATACACTCCTAATCCACAATTATCAAATTCGTTGAACGCTTGGAAACGTGATTTCATCGTAAAAGAGCGTAAGAAGCCATTTTTCAAACTCGGGAATTCTCGGAAGTTCGAATTTCAAGTTCCACCGCCAGGTGGCGCTGTCTCAAGGTTAGCGCCGTCTCAACACGCATTCTTCAACGCGTGTTGTTTGTATCGTTGTTTTAAATGTTTTTCCAGTGTTCTGGCTACTGACAGTGTTTGCAAAAGGTGTATGTACCGTTGTTCAGCAGTGAGTCGTAATAATAATCCAAAAACGAATGTCTTCGCGAGTGATGTGCAACTTGTTGGAACTTTCGCCGATTTCGGGATCTCCGGTGTTTCGAAGTGACGGTTATTTTTCATAAT
>JABFQM010002381.1:0-15337 GCA_022816865.1 Zelostemma sp. ZL-2020 | reverse complement strand
GTGTAGAGGTGTTAGGAGGAGTGTGATTATGCGTATCTGGTGTCTCAGTGTAGAGGTGAGTGTGTGTATGTGAGAGTATGGTCGTTTCGGTCAGTATTATAGTTATTGGGAAATGATGGATAGATAGAGCGGTGGTGTGTGGGGGTTGGGGTGTGTTGAGTGGTTGGGGGGTGGTTTAAAATGGGGGGAGGGGGGGGGGAGGGTGGGGGGGGGATCTGACTTATCCTCTTTCAGTTTTCCCAAAATTTTCCAAGTTCCTAATATTATAGGGGAGTGTTTTTATACCCAGCTATCATAATATTCAAAAGATAAAATAACGAAATGTGTATATAATTTTTCAAGTAAGATTTTTACACTTTTTTCGTTTAGTTTTATTCTACATGCATGAAATAGTATTATAATTTTACACTCCTTCGAACAATAAAATATTTCTGACGATTAAAATTGGGTCCGCTATAAAGGCTTAAAGTTGAGGGAAGCTCTCTAACGCTTTAGCGCGACTGTTCACTTCAAATCGGTTTTCCCAAGAAAGCATTTTGTGTCGTTAGGGCCCTTTTTTCATTTCAGGTCACATATGTTGTTCATGAAATGGAATGAAAAAAGTACTTCTTTACTCGCGAAAATCATTCTCAACGGTATTTTATTCAGTGATTAAATTAACTGAATAAAATAAATAAAAGGAATAATGAACCAAAATCGATTTGATTTTTAATCATAGTTTACTTCATTAAATTCAACAGAAAAAACAGATACAATCATATTGGTGACATGTATTCAATGAACAGCGCGCTAACTTTTATCGGTGAAATACACGGGGAGTGCGAAAAATCTGGAGAGATAGAAAGGCTAAGCTTATTATCAACGTGATGAAAACCTTGATTCGAGAAACTAAAAAAAACTAAGGATCTTAACAATAAACTAAATTGTAAATTGTACTCGGAGAACTTTGTGGAAAAATCTGGAGAACTTGTAAGAATTCTAGAGTTTCGCTTTTTTGCTTAGAATTGGGAAGATTCGAATTTTTGAAATCTGTCTTACCAAAAAAATAGTTCTCAATGAAAAACTGCTTCAAAAGTTGCTACTGAAAAGTGCACGGGGGTGTCGACATCCTCATTTAGTAGCAAAAAAATCTAAAGGCAGAAAATGCACTAAACAGTATTTTATTTAGTGATTGTCTCCAAGTCTGGTTGTATCAAGTGAGAGAGGTGGGGGACGAATCGATTAAAAAATAAGTCTGGGCTACGTATTAGGAAAACTACAAAAGCAAGAAAGAATGTCATGATAACAACCGATATAATTGCTCATTGCGTGTTCAAGTTCTACACAGATAAGGTGTGTTCATTAAAAATGAAACAAAAAATCACTGAAAAGAAAATGTTAAAACTTTGTGTTAAAACCAAAAATAAAAAGAAAACGTCGAGATTTAAATCGTCGATTTTGAAGTGCTGTTTAGTGTGTGTACTGCAGTTATTCTAGTGCAGTTTATCCCAATATTTTCAGTGATTCTCAAGTAATTTTCATTTTCTCAGTGACTCTCAATTAATTTTACATTTTTTTTATTATTACAGAAATCATATTTGAAATCCGTACTTTTTTTTTATGTAAAAAAAGACATTTCCGTTTTGGTGATTTTGATGTATGATTGTAAAATTTATAAAAACTGTCCTCAATTTGCTTTTTGAATAACCGATTTTCGCAAACCTAACTCATATACAAAACTCACTAAAATAGTATATTATGCATCAAGGGGACAAAACGGGTCTTTTTACGCCGAGCGCGATATTTGCAAAACTCGTGGTCTACGACCACTCGTGTTGCAAATATCGCGAGGCGTAAAAAGACCTTGTCCCCGTGATACACACGACATTTTTTATAACGCATGTACGATTTCGACATTTTTTAATTGGTGTCGAACGAGCTTAAAATCACGGAATTTGAGCGTTGACTAATGGCATGACGTCAGAGTGGTAAAATGACTCTCTGCATTCCATGTTTAGCCATTATTTTTATTTTTTTATTTTTTGGTGACCCGTAGGGTCACGTGGAAGCCTAAAAAAGGGATGCCGAGAGTCATTTTACCACGCTGACGTCATACTATTAGTCAGCGCTTAAAATTCGTGATTTTAAGCCCGGTTGACAGGCATGAAAAAGGGTCGAAATCATGCATGCGGTATAAAATAACGATTTTTTCCAAATTTTTCAACTTTCTTCGCGTTCCTAAAATCTAAACTGAAGTTATACTGAATTATACATTGATTTTATATTTTAATATTGTGACTAATTCGTGAAAAAACAGAATAAAAAAATGGTTTAATTTAAAATCAAAGAATGAATTAACGCTCCCCTGGCTGAAAACTTGAAGTTAGATGACAATTAACATTAAAAAAATCATTGCGCGTAGAAACACTCATTTTTGGGAATAATCCGTCTTGTGAACCTTTACCATTTTGGAAATATATTCCATGCATACGAAGCACAACCGATATCACATAACGTTAAATTTCACATGAAGTATATCTTTTTTTCAATATATAATGAAAAATGTTTATTTTCATTGATCAAGTTCCCATGTTGAACGATTTTGCGTTTCCTGATATTCCGACGCGCAGTCTCAGTCAATCACAATCGTCCTTTACTTCTCGGAGTTGCTCGCTAAGAAAGAAAGTGTCAGAAGGTGTACACTTCTTAATAGCCTTTTGTTATCAATAGATAACACCCCTTCAAATGTCTGATAATTTACTTCTATCTAAATATCTATCTTCTATCTGAATTGTTTGATGTCGAAATCGATGATAGGTCCATTACTACATGTCGTTATTAAACGTTCAAAAACACATTGTCAATAAACGAATAGTTCCCAACAAATCATAAGACTTCTTTTTTTTCCTCATTTTATTGGTTCATGTCTTGATAGAGTGCAGTATATTGACAATAAAGAAAAAGTTTCATGAATATAAAGTCATGTTTATAAACAAAACTTGTATGAATAAAGTTTCAAATCAATTTTTTCTAGTATTTCTTCAGTCCCCGTGTATATGAATTTCTATTTCTCCGGCCCCGTGCGTAAAAAGTTCAGTCCATTGACAATAAAAAGTAATAAAAAAATTTCACTTTCTTATGCCGCAACTGATTGAAAAATGTGGCAGCAAACCTCGCTGTATCGTGTACTCCAATATAATATGTAAATTAAAAATTCGTCCCTCAGAGAAAATATAATTTTGTTCGCAATAATAATGGCGTGAAATTTTTTCGTTTGAAACGAAGGTCCTTACACGTCGTCGAACGGAATACGGTACACGAATGGTACGGGGTACGAGAGGAACTCGGATTCGCCGTCGAACAAGCTGTCCAGAACCAATAGCCGGAAGGATTTGACGCCGCTGATGAACGCGGCTAATAAGCTCGACTCGGAGGAGAAGAAGCCCTGGTATGGAAAGAGCCCCGACGAGGGTGTCGAGTGCGACGAGGGCAATCATACGGATGAGGACGAAGATCGCCGAGTGGTCTTGCAGTTGAAGAGGGAAGGCACCGTCAAGGACCTCACGCAGAAACTTGCTGCCCAAAATCTCATACCGAGCAGCCCCGTCGAGGAAAAAGTTTCGAGGTAATTAATGCTCGAGGATCACCTTCGCGGCCTTCTTTAATGTTAATTAATGCGAAGCGGTGGAGAATATGCGTTTATTAAAAGCCCAAAGAAACTTTGTTCGAGCTTCTGGGTATATGTTAACGAAGCTTTCGTTCAGTTTTTACGCGCGCGCGCGCGTGAATTTATGGAGATCACGGGATTTCGAATACATTGCGAAACATTTTCTTTTGTTTTGCAGGATAGGGGACATGAGCGGTTTAATTTCAAAGGCGAAAGAGGGTCTGGCAAAGTCTAAATCAAAAGCCGATGTGTTGAAATCCCCAACGGAGGAGATACCAAAACTCGCGGAAGTAAAAAAGTCGGAGAACGAGCTTCATTGGGAGGAACTGGTGAAGAAGCTGAAGAGGCCTTTGTGCTTGTGCGACCTGGATTTCACGGACCTGAACTCCGACGACGAGATCGACGTGCTGGGACCCGTGAACGTGTCGAATGGCGTGCCCCCGCCCCCTCCCCCTATGGTTCCTCCACCCCCCGGATGCGGGAGGGTGCCACCCCCGCTCCCGGTTTGTCCGCCCCCACTATTCGGTAACCTGAAATCGTCGCGGGATATAAATTCCGCGCCGAAATGTCCGCCCGCCGTCGCGACGAAGAAGAGCAAAAAGACGGTGAAGCTGTTTTGGAAGGAGGTTCGGGACGATCCGATAATTCTGTCGAGGCTGGACAGGAACAAGATGATCTGGGACGAGCTCTCGCCCGTGCCGGTCGACACGCAGAAGCTGGAGCATCTCTTTGAAAGTCGAGCCAAAGATCTCATCACCAAGGTGAGCCGCGGTGCTGCTTTCCTGGCAATTCCGCTAAGTGGGACGCGCTTATTATTGAGTCAAATGCGCCGCGGTCGGTCGTTACGGTGAAAGCACTCGCACCTGACACCGCATGACTTTTTTGCAGAGCGACCGGGCGCAAATGAGCGGCGCCGCTTTGGGGTTTCCGTAACGGTTTCGACGATTTTCCTTTGCTCGCTTGGGCTTTCCGAATGATTTTTCATATGGAATTGACTTTCACAGGAATTATTATGGTCTGCGGGTGTCTGACGAAACAACACTTGAGTGCCATGGCCGTGATTTCGAGGAAAATGTGCTTGGAGATTTTATTTTACGTTTTAAATTATCTTTACTTTTCATTTTCAAGCTCTTTCTGAAAAACGTAAAAGAATTTCAACTCGCTGCGGTAAAAAGAACTTGACTCTGTGGATTTCAGCTGCAACTGTTTGTAATTTCCGTATACAAATGTTTCATCAAGATTTTTTTTCATCTTCCAAGTACTATTCCAACTTTCTAGGAAGCAAAATTTTTTTCTTAAAAATAAAACACTTTTTTGTCTTGTTTCTTGAAAATGTTGACATTTTTCTTTTCAATTTAGTTGCAAGAAATTTGTATCAAACTTTTGCTCGCTGTGCCAAAAATACAAATTCCGATTTGGATCGTTCCGAAGATTACGAAAAGCTTCTAAAATAGCAGAGATTTTTTCTATTATTCTCTTAAAGAATTTCGTTTCTTCTGTGTTTCAATGAAATTGTTATCGTTAAAAATTTAATATTCATAGAATGAGTTTCATCCGTGTACAAATTAAAATTTTGTAACTCGAAAGAAGCTATATACTCGTATTAAAAATGAAGACTTTCATTCATGTAATGTTATATAAGTACTTGATGATTGTCAAAGAAACGATATATGTGACTCTTTCACATTTTTATTTTGTTTCTCTTTATGTATTACGTTTTCTAAAATAATTGTATAAATTCAAAATGGATTGCATTTCTGGCATGAAAACATGTATTTAATTATAAAAAGACTTCAATTATCATTAAAAATAATATAATAAAAATTACAGTTCCAAAATTAAAATTAAAATTTCATTTCATGATATTTCGAGCTTTGAAACGTAAAAATTGAGTGAACGCTCAACAAAAACCAAAGGTTCCAAGTCGGAAAGTCAAACCTAAGCGTAATAAAATTTTTTCCACAATTGGACTCAAGTTCTTTCGTCAGATTCGTATATATTCTTCTCTTTAAAACGGTGTGAACGCAAAATAAGGTGAAATTTAATTTGAATTCTCTATGACGCCGCGACACGCGAATCAACGTGAAAAATAATGAATTTTAATTAACATCCAAAATTAATTGAAAAACACACTCGAATTATTCTGCATGCTTTTAACACGGCGAAATGTGTCAGCAGCAAAACTCTAACGGCATGCGCTCGTTCCTGGGTGGAATAAAAAAAGTGACAAATCGCTCTTGCAAAAACTGAGTACTTTTCGCGGGGGCATATTCCGCGAACGTTCATACGTCGAGTGTCATGACGAAACAGCGTTCGTTAACATTTGAATGGTCAAAGAGCTCGGCCTTTGCGTTGGGCTCGGAATTCCGTCACCGCACGAATTACGCCGCTTTCCACAATCTTCAACGCACAAAGCTGCACACGACTGAACGGGCGAGACGGCTCGTAGTAAAGCGGATCATCTCTTTCGCGACGCGTTTTACATAAACCGGGGGTCGTTAATCGCTGAGCTGAACGTTTCGTTTCTTCAACTTTACATGATGCACGGGAAATTGGCCGCGCGTTACCGGAAGCGTCGTGGCCGACGAAATAAAGTTTGTTTACGAATTCATATTCCAATGTGCCGAGTGAGATTAAAGATCTCTTCAGCGGAACTCGTGAGCGGTTCTAGAATGCGCGCAATAGAAAAAAATGCTTTCCACATCAAAGATCACAATGGAAAATCAAGCGATGTTTCTTTTTTTTTAGAATAATCTTTTTCCCGGAGGAGTCCGGGGATGTTTCAATAATAATTACTTTTCTCTTTCGCTCTTAAAATATTTGAACTCGAAAAAGAATCAGTTGGGAAATTCTTTCTTTGTGTAAACAGAGCCCCGTTCGTGATTACTTTCGGAGACATCGATTTATCAATTTTTCGTGGTTTTCGCGATATCGTTGCGTTGCACAATGTCGGAATTAGAGAAGGAAATTACAGCGCAGACGTTGCTATGCTTAGTATTGAACGTGCGCTATTATTCACATATTCATGCATACGGAATATATATACATACAGGCATCACGTGAAGACAGATTTAGAATTGGTTATGCGGCCAAATAGACCACGTTTGCGGTATTTAGACAGTGAATAACTGACGGTTTAATGTACATTTCCTGACGCGATTGTACGACATTTCGTCCCTTTTTTTTAGGAATGAATGCAAACCGATTGCCACGTCAAGCAAAAACAAATCTCGTTCCGAGAATACGCGACCGAAAAGTCGGCAAGACGGAAAATTTTCGGCCAAGAAAAGAATGGAGAAGAATTTCGCTCGTGGGAAATTGTGCCGTGACGTCGAATGTCGCTTCATTATTTTCCCGGAATGCCAACGGATGTAAAATATGCGCGGCGAATGGAACGCATAATTCCATTTTTCCTCCCGAGCGCACTTGCTTTTTGACGTGCCGAGAAATAACGTGATTCGGAACGATAAGCCGACGGAAAACACGAGTGGAAAAATCGAGCAACGCGACGCCCTGATAAGGCTTTTCGCTATAGAAAATACTGCAATACTTTCCGGAGCCCTCAAGCGGCTCTGAAACCTCCGCGGATTTACGCCTTTAATTCAGCTTTCGCGATGTAACGCTTCTCCCTTTTTGACTACTTTTCTATTTGCATTGTAAGCCACTTCGGCTCCACGATTACCGAGACGTTTCTCTTGTGTATCTGACGCCAAAAAGCAACAGCAACAAAGAATGAAAAGAAGCGAGAGCGTTTTGCTAATTTCAGAGCTTTTCTTTCGCGTGGAAAAATGTTTCATTCACTCGAGTCTTTATAACTTCCGCGTTTCGCGTGCGCGCGACGGAAGACGAGGTTTCGTACATTTCGCGGGGCAATGAGCTAATTAGAACTGCCGCTTTAATTAGGCGCATTTATTGTGTTCCCTTTGTATCAATGTCAGTCCCGGAAACTGACTGCGCTCGTTTGCCTGATCACTACTGATCACTAGAAGAAAACTATTCCACTTTGCGTCTTGCTTAGACGTTTTCCATTAGGAGAGAATGTGCCTTGAGTTGAGACTCTGTTTGCTTTTCAGTTTGTAAAAACTCAAACTTTTGGAGAAACGCATAGTTTGAGTCGTTGAAATACATATTTAAATTAATGTTTTAACTACAACTTACATGGGAATTGTTTGAAAGTTTGTTTTTTCTGCAATATGAAAGAAACATATACTCGTCTGCAATACTTGTATGTTTAATTTATGAACAAAATGATTTTTAAAATAATAACACTTTATCAAACTGAAAATTGTGGCAGTGACCAATTTCATAAAATTTGCGAAAAAACTGACTGATTGATTTCGAAAGTACGAAATTTAATCGAGGTACCTTGAAAGTGATCTTAATTTTCAATTTAATGAGAAATGTTTTCCGTAATTTGTATTTTTTTACTCTTTTAACAAACTTTGCCGCATTTCCACCCCGAATTAACGTCGAAAGAAAAATCGCTTAGAAATCGAGCGGCCAACAAAAACTCTCTTCATTGCAAATTAATTCCATCGTCGCGGCGGGACAAGGGCGACCGCAAATTGTCGTCCGACTCGACGTTTACCCGACGAGTGACAGCTGCGATGATAATAATTTGATAATAATAACGTCGTTTGTAATGACGATTTCACTTGGTCCGCTAATGATGATAACCGAGGCCCGAGTATTAACGACGATGCGCATTTTTTGGCAAAAATCCCCCGGTGTTGATGTAACCGCGATGCGATAGAATTAATATAACTACTATGCGGTGATTGGATGGTGATGGTTAAACTGCACTGACTAATATGTTTCTTGTATTCTTTGCAATGTTGTTGGTGCTCGCACGAAATGAACGAAATGGCATGCTGGAATTGTCAGGAGGTGAGTCTAATTTCGCAACTTGGTTTCCGTAGAAAAGCTGATTGAAGGCGACGATTTTGCCTGTAAATAAATCACGTAATTATTGCTTGCGTTTCGCTAATCGAAACGTTTGCATGCGATGTAAAGTGAGGGCTTTTTCGACGGTATCTGATCAGTGTTTCGCACCCCGTATGAATAATTTTTCAATCGCTAACCCAAAGAAGCCGTGAAAAGTTGATGAGCTTTTTGAAGTTGAAGGCCCAAATTTGGCTTTACCGAAAATCGTACCTTTAACATCGCAAACAATTTAGCGGCGCGCCTCAAACTCAGTTGCGCCGCGTCTCAAATATTCAGCAGTTGGATCCGATGACTAAACCAACGTTTGGGACTTTGGGAATTTCGTAAATATGTTTACGGAACGACGAGAAACTCGGGAGCATTAATTCCTTTTTTACCCGCGTTTGGCGCTTATTACTTCTGTCGCTTTAAACTTGGCTAAACTTTAACCGGCTAATTGTAAATTTAGAGCCTTTGGAGCGTCGTTAAGTCGTGTGCTGTCTCGCTAGCTTTACACGGATACTTGTTTTTTTTTTTACGAAAAACAGAAGCAGCAGGAGATGAACAAGAACAAGGAAATCATCGTGTTGGATCACAAGAGATCGAACGCCATCAACATAGGGATGACAAAATTGCCGCCGCCCCGGTCGATCAAGACGGCGATTTTGAAGATGGACGCGACGATTATGAACAGAGAAGGCATCGAGGTTCGAATTTTCACTCCCGAGAATTTCAGTGCAGAAAATCCATTCTTTTTCTAATAAGGAACGACGTGTTCTTTCAGAAATTATTAACGATGTTGCCCACCGAGGAAGAAAGATCGAGGATTCAAGAGGCGCAGGCCGCCAACCCCGACCTCCCTCTCGGCTCGGCCGAGCAATTTCTCCTCACTTTAGCTTCGATTTCCGAGTTGCCGGCGAGACTGAGACTTTGGGCGTTTAAACTCGACTTCGAAAACTCCGAAAAGGTATGATTTTTTTTTGGAAATGAATCGAAAAGAGTCACGAAAAATGAATTGAAATTGAATTTGCGTTCGTGTGAAGTGTGCGCGCGTGTGTGTGTGTGTTCCCGAGAAATCGAAATTTAAGCTCTTCCTCGAAAGTTAGAGTTTCGAATTTGTTGTCAAACTTCATAATTAATTATAGGTTTCTGGATGACTAGTAAATTTTCATATTTTTGTAAACACATTTCGTAGGTTTCTTGTTATTAATTTTGGATCAACTGATTAGTTATTTTGATAAATTGAAATAGATACTTGAGAAAAAAACAGAAATCACAAAAAATATAAAAAACTATCGGAAATTGCAAACATTAAATAACTTATAATAAATTAGAAAAAAAACCACGCAACGTTACAGAAAAATTCGAAACTTTGCAAAAAAACTGTAGGAAATGAAGAAATAAAAATTCCAAAAAATTCTTAAGAAACTGAAAATGTATTAAAATCGCTACGTAAGACAAATTCCTATGCACTATTCGTTTGTAAATGAAAATTTAAAATACTAATCGATCGCTTCATCAATTTTACAATTATTTGAAATCATAAATGATTTCATTAGAATAGTTCATAGTTGTTGAATATTGAGTTCGAAAATGTGGATTTTTTCCGGGGATGAAAAAAGCTAAGCCGAAGCGAGTTGAAAAAATCGGGAACTCGCACACCTCTAGCGCGCTCGGTAATGAAAAAAATTAATGCCATTGAAAAAACTCACGACTGCGACTCGTAGGAAATTGCCGATCCTTTGATGGATTTAAAGCAAGGCATGGAGACGCTGCGAGTGAATAAAACGTTCCGCGGGATTCTGAGCACGCTCCTCTCAATTGGGATATTCCTTAACGGGAACGAGGTGGGTATTGAAATCCAGTCAAATGATATCCGCTTAATCCGTCTCGCTCGTCAAAATTCGCGCCCGAATTCGATTCTCCCAACTTCCGTTTTAATTTCTCTCCTTCCGCAATTCAGGTCAAAGGATTTCAACTCGAATATCTCGCGAAAGTGCCCGAAGTGAAAGACACCGTGCACAAGCATTCTCTGCTGCATCACCTCTGTCACATGGTGATGGAAAAGTTCCCGGATGCCACGGATCTCTACTCGGAAGTGAGTTCGCGACATTAGATGAACGGAAAGCGAAACGAAGCTCCATTTCTCAAAGCGGCTTTTTTCAGATCGGAGCCGTGACGCGGGCGTCGAAAATCGATTTCGACGAGCTCGCCTCGAACATCATTAAGCTGGAGAACGATTGCAAGGCCTCCTGGGACCACTTGAAGCTCATCGCGAAGCACGACGGCTCGACGATGATGAAAGTCAAGTGAGTAAATCGGCTCGCGAGCTTGGCCCCGCTTCCCTCCTGAACTGGCTCGTGCCCAAACGGCGCGCCATTAATTATTCCAGTCGTCCCGTCTCACTCTAATCTTATCTGCTCCAAGAAAGCGGCAAAGTTGCCTCGCTGCCCGGGAAGGCCTTTAATTTACGAGTCACGCTATGATGGATTCCCTGGTGCTTCTATTAGAAGGAAAATCCCGATCCGTATTTTATTCAAATTCGTAATTCCACAAACGGTTAATTGCGAGGTTACTTTCTTTGTCCAGGATGTCGGACTTTCTGGCCGACTGCGCGGAAAGGATAATCGTGTTGGGCATCGTGCACAGGCGCATCATAAATCGTTTCCACAAGTTCATTCTCTGGCTCGGCATACCGCTGCATCGGGTGCAGGACACCAAACCGAACGAATTTTCCAGAGTAGTCTCGGAGTTCGCGTTGGAGTACAGGACGACCAGGGAGCGCGTCATTCAGCAGCTCGAAAAGAAGGCGAATCACAGGGAGAGGAACAAGACCCGGGGGAAGATGATTACCGAGGTAACGCGCATAACGCATTTTTTAACACCCCTTTGGGACATTTTCGTCGAGTATTTTTCTCGATTACAAGATACTTTTTTTTTCCTTTTCTCTCCACCAGGTTGGGAAATTTAGGACGAAGGAGGATCGAGCCGACGCCGAGCTCAGGCAATTACTGGGAAGCGATATCTCCGACGTCGAGAGTATCCATGGTACACTGCCCTGGCGAAGACAAAGGAAAGACGGTAAATTTTCTTTCCTCCGATCGATCGCATCGACATGCAAACTCCGACCTGGTATTTCCTCGATGAACTCGATGAAATTCGACGACGACAAGAACTCGGGGATTTTTCATAAGCGTGCAGCGTACGCGGGCCTCGGCGTCGAGCATACGACTCGACGCTTCATTCGCTCTATCTCTAATGCGTTATCTCGCCATTCTTATGCTCCCCGCGCGTGATTTCTCTTATCTCGAGACCTCGGAAATTGCGGAGCAAAGATTTTTCTGTTCAGCTCCAAAGTCCGTTTCCCCGTGCTTTTCCTCCTTAATAAAATTCGCCGCAATAATTGCGAAAGGGGACATTTTGCAAAATTGATAGTTGAAAAATCTTTTTCTTCCTCGATTCCCTCGACGCGTCGGTTAGGAAAAAGAAAAAAAGCACGCGGTAATAAAAGCAACACTCGGCGCAGTTTCCTCGGAGAAACATCTCCGATACTTTCGCTTTGAGACTCTGCGGAGAAGCTCGTTTCGAAGTGACTCGGAGCTTCTTTCCCCGACCCCGACATCCCAATCTGCCGCATTGGACTGCACGGAAAGCTCGGCTTTCGATTACGTGTACAAGCAACGGCGGGGACGAAGCGAGGCGGACAACGCGGGAAAGATAGAGATAACGACACCCGAGAGAGGGACGATAGTTCGAAGCCGAGTTCTCAAAGAAACTCCGCACTTTTGGCGGCTTCCAAGTTTCTGCCCCGCGGTCTAACCGGGGAAGATGAGAAAGAGATAAGAGGATGTATTTCTCCGTCGCGTGTTTTTACTCGAGATATTAACCGATTTGTTGGCCACTTCTGACAATTAATTACGAAAGTTCGCCCCGTAAATCGAGGAAAAATATAGTCCTTCGTACAAGTTGGAATTTATTGAATTTTAGGACGCACTTCGTTGGGACCGCTTCTCAGGAACGAGAGGACCAACGGTAATTTAACCGACGGGGACGACGAGCTGCTGGAGACCCTGGTTAAAACAGCGACCAAGTCACCGGCGACGAGGACAACGCCGCGGGAACGGAAGAGGACCCGACACGCCGACCGTAAGTCTTGTAAGTGGGATCACCGCACCCTGCACTCGCGCTCCGGCGGCGTCCTTTTTCTTACTACCATTTTATTTTCCCTTGGAAAATGGAGGGAGCGGCGACGCCGTAATTGATTCCCGAGAAGTTTCGGTGATTCGTTGCCTTCTCCCACTCGGCGGGATTCCTCGGGCGACTCTCGCCACGGAATTATCGAAAGAGATAATGGAAGATTTAAGCAATTTTACGATAACGCCGCGTGCCGCGACGTGGAATTGAAAACTTGCATTATCCTCTCTCGAAACGAGGGTAGCTAAGGAAAAGGGCGACGGAGCGCGCAAGTTATTCGTCGGACCTCCGGCCAAGGCTTGTATCGGCACTTTATTTGCACCGCTTTCATTCTTCGTCTCGCTTTCATTTTCGACATTCAACATGCACCGTTCACACAATCGTTACCCCCGCGAGTTGATCGATCATCCACCTTTATTTCCCTTCAAAACCAAAGAGCCAAGCGTAATTGAAAAAGTATCGATTTTACATTTCGAGTCAACGGGAATTGAAACGTATCAACGTTTCGTACATCGAATTTTTACGAGAACGTACAAGAAGCGATTGAAAGCACGAGGGGGAAATTTTTCGCGTCGGAAGCCACGGGGAAAATCTACTGCCCCCGACCGCGGCGCTTAACCGGGCTGCGGCGGAGCTTCGCTACGCTTTTCAGAACATTTGCGCTACATTCGAACGCGCTATTCTCCTTTTTCTCTTTCAATCTTTGTTCGTCGCGTATAAATAATCCGCGCGCGTGACTATCAATAATCCGCTTGACGAGCCTGTTGACGGATCGTTCAACCCCTTCTTTTGCGCTTCGGCTTTTTTCTTTTATCCCTTTTTTCTCCGCTTCTTTTATTGCCCCGGCAAAATGCAACATTTCACATTTTTATGCCGAGTTTATTTTCGCTGTCACGCGCGGAATCATAAATACTACGTTTCGTTTATCCTCCTCCTCGGGGCAAAAAATACAAGAATAAGACGTTACGTGTGTAAAGTCATGCAAATTTCGGCATTCGCCACGCAACGTTTCTCGATTTTCGTGTCCATTTACCATCCCTCTCTGTACACGCGCCATTTCCTGCTCCCCTGCATCATAATTCGCGAGGTAATGGAAACAACGGCGCAAGGGTGGCGTGGTATAAAAGGGTGTGGTGGGGATGGTTTAACAATATGGTGCTGGTGGCGGTACTTACGGTGTTGCCTAGCCTCTTTCTTCTTTTTGCCTGGCAGTGAAGCGATCACGCACGCGAGAGAACAACACCACGTCGGAAGGGTACCATCCCTAAAACCACGGTCACGTGATAACTGCAGAAGAAGGTTCGGTAGTTTGTTGTTTGACACGGTTGTGCATGTTGCTTCATCGTTCCGAGCATGCTTGGTTTTGCCCTTATTAACAATTTGGTACTTGGAAATTCACGAACGTTTCGTACTTCTGGCTGTCACTTTCAAAGTTCTCCAATTTTCTTAACGTTTCGCGATTTTTCATTTCAGTGGGCTCGGCGCGTCCCGCTTGATCAAATCCTTAATCGACAAAATATGCGGATAATTTGACGTATATTAATTGTTAATAACTGGCATACAGTAAATCGCGATGCAATAAAATGCATAACGGAAGGATGACGGACAGTTTAATTATAAAAGTTGGTTGCCAGGATTTCAAAGTCCAGTTTTTCCATGAAAATTCGAATAATTCAATGCTTTTTGCTTAATAATAGGATTATGAGGTATTGTATATGGAAATTTAGTTTTACATTTAAAATAGCGATTGAATTGGACGTTCAGAAATGGACGCTGCAAAAATAATAATAGATGAAATTGAAGTTTTTTCTCGATTCGATTTGAAGGAACGCATTATTATCCAATCCGATTCAAACGAAAACATTGAATTATCGTTCATCATAAATAGAAAATGTAACAAGTGGCCACCGTATATATATTGAAGAATCGTGAAAAAATGTTTCATGCGTCACGATAGTTTTGTAATTGATTGCGAGACGTAAATAATACCACGTGCATAACTTCGCATCGCGAATAAATAAGCCCTTGAACGCTGTTAATCATTTCCCTATCAGATCGCGAGTTAAACTCGGCGCGTTTTGTCAATCAAAATTTAATGCGCGTTACCCAGCCTCCATTTTTTTGCGTTATCATCTTCCCATCACTCTTCCACGCACGAGAAGCCATTGTGTTGATTCGTATGCCGGGTACTTAACGTCAGCTCGCACACGGTTTGTCATCGCCCTCAAACGAATATTGGACTTTGACGTGTCAGCATTAGATTTCGGTATCGCGCACCTGTGCGGGACCTTATCTGAATTGCATATTTTATCCATCAAAGTGCTGCGAGGGCGCTTTTTTACCCGGGATAACGACGTTGGATTTCAATCGGCTTTTAAACTGCAACTCGCGATATTAAAAATTGCCCGAAGAAGAAGACGTATCATTCTCGACTCGGTGGATCGATTAATTATGAATCATTTCGTACAATGCAGCCCCGTTCTCACATCTCTAAACTCTAATATATTTTTAATGCGAGCCTTGTAATTCCAGCCAGGAAGATTCGGAAGATTTTACGGCAACGAAATATCCGAA
>JABFQM010002380.1:0-15339 GCA_022816865.1 Zelostemma sp. ZL-2020 | reverse complement strand
GCTCGACGCCTTCGCCAACTGCCGCGAACAGATAAACAAAGCCGAAAAACAGAGCCTTGCGCTCGCTCAAGCCATCGAGAGTTCTTCCTCGCCACTGGACCCGGATTTGCTGGTCCTAAAAGCTACCGCTCACGCCACTTTGCACACCCTCAATCAGTGCTTAAACATTTTATACCAATAGAGAATTACTTTTTCTACAAAATTTGTTAAAACTATTGTTCCCGGGTCAAAGGTCACGAAATCTTACCAATGTTGTTATGGCGCTTTTTGTTGTAGAGGAATTGCGAGCCGATACAAAGAGCAAACATATCAATCTTCCCATTTTTCTGCGTGCGGGGAATGTTATTTTTGTATTTAGTAAAAGTTGAATATGCTTCCCATGAAAAGAAGCTTTCGTTGTTTTCAGTCTCGATTATTTTTGTAAAAGTTTAAATGGAAATTCATGGACGGCGAATCTTTAATTCCGATCAAAAATGTTACGCGAGCGATCGAATCTCACCAACTTTTGTATTTGAGCGCTTTATCTCTTGCAATTGTAATAACAAGGCGCTTTTGTTGACAGATTCATTCACGAGAACGTAAAGTCACGGCGTTACGCTGCAAAAACAAAACTGAGCTCACAATTTATCGATAATTTTATCTTCGTATACTAAGAATAAGTAAACGAACTAATCTCGACTTTTATCATCGGAAATCGAAAGTTGGCGAGATTTTCGCGAATTATACACCTGTACCTAATACGTACGCAATTTCAAAGTCATGACAATTTTTTATACAATGTTACATATTTATGGGATGAGAAATGTCTGATTGCAGATGGTTCATCAATATCTAATTCAAATGTAAATAATTTCTACGTAATAAATTTGTTATTTACATTAAGACAATCCGTGTTTAAAAAAACGTTTTTCAATTCTAGAAAAAGAACTTGCGGTATTTTCTTATCTCTAATTTATGTTTCGGTAATTATAAAAAACTTTGCAATTTATCCATTTTGTAATTTGCAAGTTGTTTGTTCGTTTCGAAGTATACGTAAGCTGTGAATTACGATGAAACTAGTACCAAGGGCAAGTGACTTTTAGGTGAAGGTAAACGAGTAAGCAACTTTTACCGGAATCACGGCGCTGGAAACAGTGACTGATAAATTCAGTTCACGCACAGAACCGATAGATCCAGTACTATTAACCCGATAAAAAATCACACCTTAAACAAACACGTAATTTCGCGCGAAAGTTTCCTAAAATTCCGCACGCGGACATGAAAATGTAATCTTCGAATAATCGTTTGAAAAGTCGGTACAATGAATAATAAACCGAGTGAAAATTCGCACGTGATGATTTCCGTTGGAAGAGAGGAAATAACTCTGAACGCGGACGGCGATAAACGCGACGAAATAACGGAGAAAAAATCGCGCGGGCTTCATTTGTCAAGGTCCAAATGGGATCCTTACCCTTGGATAGGATCGATTAACAAAAATAGCATCGCCGAATTTTCAGGGCTCAGGTAAAACGAATAAAACTCCGGCGAACCCGAGATTCTCAACGACGAAAAATCCCCGTTTTCCAGACCCGGGGACTGTTTGTTGAAGGTCGACGGGACCGATCTTCTGGGGCTGCAGATGCGGGACATCGCGACCTTGATGAATCGGCAAAACCGAGTGGATTTGCAAATTTGGCGTCACCCAGAAGACGAGACGAAGGAAAAAAAAGATTCTTCGGCCGTCGCTTTGGAGGGGCCGTTATCCAGCGTCGCGGATAAACTGGCGAGCGCGGTTTCAGGGATCGTGAAAACTCTGGAGTGCCCGGTTTGCTTGGAAAGTTCGGCGCCCCCGGTGTCCCAGTGCGTTCACGGTCACATCCTCTGCGTGGGTTGTCGTCCGAAAACCGAAAGGTGCCCGGTTTGCCGGGTAAGCAAATCGTAAAAACAAAAAGAACCGATCGTTTTTCTCATGGAGGACAAATCGCGGAAAATTTGCAGGTGAGGTTGGGCCAAGGACGATGCCTCCTCGCGGACAAAATTCACCGGGTTCTTCAAGAAACTTTCAGCCTGAGAACCGATCGCTCGCTGCACGACAAGCTTTTCGGCCCGCAAAGCGAGAGGAACAAGATCCAGGAAGAGAATAATGCTTCGAAATTGAATTTTCCGAAGGGTTTGTTCTCGAAGTTGTTCCCGGGGAACGGGTACAATTCCCAGGCGGCGTCGACGGAAAGTCTTCCGGCGGCGACTTCCGCGGACGCGACGAAATCGATGCCCAACGGATGCAGGTGGTTTTTGCGCCAGCTGAATCTTAGTGATCGCGCCAAATCTGCGAGTACCGGGGAATTGAATAAGGATATGAGTAAAGGGTGCATCAGGGGCTCCTTGCAGCGGCTGAATAATAATACGCCGGCGATTTCGAGCCAGTTTTTGAACGTGCCTCAAACCCCGGATTGGGCGGGTTCCACGGAGTCGATTAGTGACGTTCAAATTAAATGCCCGAACGGGATTTGTACGGATTTCGTCACTTCGAGGACGATCCTGGAGCATTTGACGAACTCTCATACTGTTGTTAGTTTTAATCACGGTAAAGCTTCCTTGCCGATTCCGTTGCCTTTTGGAATTGACGCGGTTTACGTGCTGCATCGCGGGAACGAGACATTTTTTTTACAGGTTTGGATTTGACAAATTTGTTTATCGATTGCTCGAACGAAAAAGGATTGGGTCACCTTATTCGTTTGTTTTTATCAGCCAGAACGATATTGTTAATTCATTTTGCATTTTTCGTTTCGCAGAATGAAGATAACGAGTTTTGGTTGAGTGGAAACAGGCCGAATTGCGGGAAAAACTGGGAGTGGAAAGTGAGAGGAATCGACGACAGCGAAGCTTATTTTCAGTTGGTCAGAGAAGTGTCGAATCTTTGGGAACCGACGTTTCTTTCGTCCCAGCATTCGTTCATTCTACCCGAAAAAACATCGATAAACCGCATCGACATCGAAATCGTGGAATCCAATTCTTTCGAAGGAGTGCAAGTTTAAACGTCAAATCGTTCCATCGCTTACGATTTTTATTGTAAAAAAGTCTCTCTTGTATCTATACTTTGATTTAAATTTACGTATTGTACATACATGGAATTGTACTTTGTTTATCACAACGAATTATGAAAATAAGTCATTGTGGGTTCATAAAGTAGCTTGGGCGCTTCGATGGCGAAGAGAAAATCGATGTGATTGAAATTGTCGTACCGTATTTTGTGGATAAGTTCGACCCTTGGCAATTCTATTTCCAGTCTTTCGAGGTCCTGCAAAAAATGTACAATTTTTTATCCCAACGCTCCAAATCAAATTTTAACAATTTGGCGAAACTTGCTCTGTGGTCGACGAGAAGATCGTTGCTGGAGTAGAAAAGAGCCACAGGAATCGCAGTATTATCGAGTTTATATTCCGGGGGCGTCTCCTGTCCGTACTTTTTCATATTCATCATTTTGTAATCGAACTGACGAAACTTTTCTGCAAAATAAAACAATTATTTTAAAAGTATCCTCAGAAAATTATTAGTTATTGTTTCCTTCAAACTGACTGGATTTTTGTTCTTGCGCGTAATGGAAAAATTGTTTAACGGAACTTCCGGCTGGGATGTGCCCAAAAATGACGGGGACCATGGTCTGAGAAAGAAAAGTCTCGGATTAATCGCGATCAGATGTTTTGAGAAATGTTTTTTCGAGAAAAAATGCTACCATGTTCAATTGCGCAGTATCATATCCGGCTATCAAAAAGAGAATATTGCTGCAAACAACTTGATAAGGCGATCGAGCCTCGCAAGTGTCTCTCCCAAGTCTTGTTAACAGGGCATTCGTTTCCGCAAATTCGTACACTTTCAAAAACCGAAGAACGTACTGAAAAAAATACAAAACCTCAACGTCATTCGAGCTCGTAAAAACCGTTATTTTGTTTACGAAACTGCAGCAGCGGCATTTTGTTAAAACCTTTCGACTTAAAATAAACGAGAGTTGACTGTATTCATAAATCGTGTTTACTCTTACGTATAAAGGAGTCGAAATCTGCGTGAGCATTTTGATAATTGGGCTTCTCATGTGCTCCGTGTACGCGATGGGCGCGTACAATGCAGCCTTGATTATTTTATCATTATACTCCGGCTTTTCTGATAACATAACGAACAATGCCGTTGTTCCTTGAGAATGCCCGATGTAAAAGATTTTCTTCTGACCCGTTGTGCGAATAACGTAATCAATGGACGCCGGCAAATCGTAAACCCCCATCTCATGAAAAGAGAAGTCCCAAAATTTTGGCTCGGAAACGGGGAGCGAAGAATGGGCTCTGGAATAAATGTTTCCCCTGAAATTTCCCATCCAAACGTCGTATCCTCCATCGCTCAAAATGTACCCTGAGAAAGGAAAAGAAAATTTTTTTCCCTACATGCGTCAAAATGCCGCCATTTGAAGCATGTTCCGCGAGAGAGAAATCGCATATATCTCATTCGTGACGAAATATGTGAGCGGCGCATGCGCAGTAACGCGATTGCTTACTTATGCTCCTTAGGGAGCATAAGTGACGCGTTACCGGGAGCAAAAGGACACCGGCGCCACCACTCAATCCAAGCTAGCGTACACAAATCAGATGTGTGCGATTTCTCTCTCGTTACAACACGCTTCAAATGTTGTCATTTTGACGCATAATGTAGGAAAAAAATTGTAGTATGCCGCTCGAGAGAGAGGCGATTTTGTTTCGGGTGGTACTGCCCTCGCTGCGCTCGTGCAGCAAACTCCACCCTCATCAAAATCACTTACCTCTCTCCCTAGCAGCATAATGTACTATTTTCCACCTTCCAAAAAAAAATAAAAATTAAGGTTGTAATACATTATTTTTCAAAATAAAAATCGATGAAATATGAGTTTTAAAAAATTATTATATACACTACTGAACACTACGGAACACTACAGGCCAAATCACTACAGAAAAGTTTTCCTGTAGTGTTTGTCTGTCGTGTTTTTTGGTAAGGGGTTTCACGGTCTGCGAGGGGTCCGGTTCCGTTTGACCATGAGCGAACGTCGAGTGTTTGCCCGGAGGCAATTTCTCGATATAATCAGCGCGATAACAATCGTGCGTGTTGCCAAGGGCAACCTCGCAAAGCAGTAACAGACCATTCGGATTCCGGCTCGAAGTACAGCAGTAATTAGCAGACTTAGAAACCATTTGTAACCCATGCCTGAAGTATAAATCAGCTGACCACGGCATTGAGGACAAGGATCCAGAGCTCCAAAGGTCATGATGTCCGCGAGCAAATCTACTATCTGAAAATGCCCAGAAATGCTATAAGATTTCCCAAAGATTTTTTCCTCGTTCGTGCTTACGCTCGAACAACGTTCCGGAACGCTCTGTTTGTTGCTCTTGAGCAGATCTATCAGCTGCGATTTACTGAGTTCGGAAAGTTTATCTTTGTAGGAAAACATCTTCTTGTTCTGTTTCTGAATGAGTTGTTCTTCCTTCGCATCTTCCTTGTCCAGCTTTGGCTTCTTCACTGCGGACGGAGCATCGGCAACATCAACTTTCTTAAGCTTTGATTTCAAAATATCTTTATCTTCGTCCGAAAGAGAGTTGAAGCTTGTAATCGTGTCGGCGTCGTCGTCGAATTGAAGCTGCTGGCGTAGCTTGACGAAACAATCGACGTGGTACCAGCGATCAAGGCCGTCAAATTCCCTGCCTTCGTCGCTGTCAAAGTCTTTCTTCCCAATGCGCAGTTGCTTTACAATTATTATTTCCTCGCAACCATTGCAACGCGATCTACTCGACTTCGCGGGCTCTACGGTGAAATCTTTGTTTACAGCTGCTGCTCCACGTTTGCAACCTTTTCCTTCCGCGGCTGGAGCTGCCAACGAGCCAATTTCAGCTGAAGAAAAGAACGGTGGGATAAATGCAATGTTTGACATGACAGAGAAGTTTTTTTTCTTACAAAGTTTGTTTTTTATGAATTGTTGATCTTCGTATCGAATGTTATCGAAGTTTGCAATGTCGCCGACGGTTTTTGGCCTCTGTTTTTGGAAAAAGCAATTCGGGTGGAACCATTTCTGCATTTTACCGTCGTGGAATGGACTCTGCGCAAGAAAAATTATTTATCAGTAAAAATCTATTTTTTACGTGATTTTGAAGATAAAAATTTGGATACAAATTTTTTAAATTATTAGTTATCTTATCGTGTTACATAAATGATGACTCAAGAATAATTAGTATCGCATTATTTTCTTGTCAATTAATTGAGAACAAAATGGTTGGAAAAACTTTGAAACATTTTTAGAACTAAAAAAAAATGTTTTCGAAGAGCAAATGGCAATTGTAAAGTACGGGCGTAACAAATACGAAACCGAATGAATTACGGAGATGTAGAAGGTGCAATTTCGCGGAAAATATCACTACATACCTGAGTAAGAGTTGCGATCCGTAAGTCAGTATTGCCAATTGGGCTTTTACATAACTTACACGACGCTCGTCCAGTTTTCGAGTATTCAACCAAATACGAAAGATCGTCGCTCATTTTTGGTGACGAAAAATGCACCAATCGCTTAGAAAAATACTCATCTTTTTGAAGTGAAAACTTCTTTAGGCGCGGTAAGTTGGATGTAACGAAACGCTGGAACATTGTGGCCACACTGTAAAAAAGGCCTAGTAAAATTACGGTTAGGCTAGTAATTTCACAAAAGAAGATTACTGTTTCGGAAACAGTATTTTTACCGTGTCGGAGACGGGAAAATTCCACGCGCTAGTGATTTTACTATACCAGCGCAGTGATTTTACGAACCCGTCCGAATTTATTTTTGCCCGAAACGGGGATTTCACTGGTGCGTCGTGAAATTCCCGACGCGCCAGTGAAATCACGGTTTCGGGCATCGGTAATAATCGGACCGGTTTCGGAAACAGTAATGTTACTGGCGCCAGTAAAATCACTAGCTTCTGTAAATTTTACAGTTCCCGAAACAGTGATTTTACAATAGGGTTCGTATTTTTACAGTTTCCGAAACAGTGATTTTACCGTTTCCGAAACCGGTCCGAAAATTACCGATGTCGGAAACAGTAATTTTACTAGGCCCGTTTTTGCAGTGTGGGTTAATCGCAATTCAAATCTTGGCGCCATGCCGGATTTGAAATCGAGGACATTTTGGGTACTACTGGAAACAGTCAGTTCTTGGCTACGGATTTTTCACCTCGCATCGAGCTAGCAGCGCGCTGCTCTACTTTCCGGGATTGTGAAAATTGGGCAGTCCTTCATTACCGACCGATCGTCCCGTTCGGATGTATTCCGAGGAATCGGTGCATTACTTTTGTCGAAAAGGGCCGAAGGACCGATCGTCCCGTTCGGATGTATTCCGAGGAATCGGGTTCCTCCTTTTCGATCATAAAGTGCCGAAGGACCCAATGTTTCAAGGGAAGAGGGAAAAAGTTCCGAAACACCATCGCCATTTACCGTCCTCGACCGTGCAGAGAGGTTTGTTACCGCGCTCCGCGGATTGGCCCGTGCCCATGGGACTATCCGCGGTGCGCGCGGATTCGCCGATTCGGGACCGCGAGAAGAAGGAGGAAGAAGTACGCACTACGCGATCATCAGTGCATTCTCCGCCGAGCCGCCGTTCGCGGCGGACCTGGTCGTCATCGCGGGAGCTGGGGTCTCGAGAGTGCGCGTCCTTTTCGTGTTTAGTTTTTTTATGTCGCGCTTTGTGTAGAGTAAATTTTGGTGTCGGGAAACTGGCGCGCTCCGAAAGATTCGGGGGCGTTTGGTTTTCTGGTAATTTTTGTGTCGTTTTATAATACTCAGCGCGCTCCGAAAGATTCGGGGGCGTCTGGGTATTCGCGTCGGTTTGGTTTTTTTTGTCGGCTCGCAATCGAGCGCGTCGTTTTCTCGAAAATTGCGACAGCCATTTTGCCTCGGGTGAATTCGCGTATCAATTCGGTTGGCGCGCGGGCATCTTTTGTGCCGCGCTTTCGAAAACTGTCATCGTGGGCGTCGGCTCGCGATCGAACGCGTCGATTCGCGAGTTGCGACAGCCATTTTGTTTTTGCCGTGTCGTTGACGACGCATATTGTCACGGCGTCATTTTGATTTCGTGTTTCCCGGCGTTTGTGTTTTTTTTAGGTATCGACGGCTTGACCAGGCCACAAACAGGAGGTAAAAGATTTAGTTTCCGATTTGGCAATTGCATATTTTCCGGGTGCAGACCCGGGCGTTTTGTTTAGTGTCCATTTTTGTCGCGGTTTCGACCGCATTTTTTTGTTTTCGGCGAACTGCCTCGCGAAGAGATCGCGATTGCTCGCGTATTTTGTTCTCGTGAGGGAGGACTTTGATCATATTTAATTATTAAAAGAATTATTTGTGCGTCATTTCAAGTTTGAATCCGTTCATTTTAGTTTCCCCTTTTGCGTATCTGTAATTTTCGTGGCTTTTCAGGTTTGCGCATTCCTTTGTTTTGCGGGAATTTGGGTTCGCGTGTAGCATCAGTGTGTTTTGTTGGCTTGGGTCTTCTGTTATTATCCGTTGCTAGCACAGGACCCAACGCCAAATATTCCGCGTCACGGCTGTGAATCGGGGCTCGAAGTGGTTTTAGTTTTGGTATTTTGTCGCGTATTTTTCAATATTCGGTAATCGGTTACCGTGGCGATCCTGACCTTCTGTCTTTTGTTATTTTTGTGATAATCGAGCCCCTCTGTTCCCCCTTCGAGAGCGATTCATGAAGTGCCGGCGAAGCGTGTGCCCGAAAACGAGTATTCTCGAATTTTCGCGTCACAGCTTTTTCCAAAAGTACTATGCATTTCAATGTCAGCTGCGCCAAAGTAATGCCAGTAACAGGACCGTGCGAGGCAAAAACAGCGACAGGTTGAGAATAAGAACCTGAAATTGTCTGAAACATAAAGACTAAGCCGTGATTTGCCTTTTTATCGAAGTCCTCCGCTTCAGGAACTTCTCCTACGAAATCCACCAATCCTCGATATGTTAAATCTTTGGAATTTGAGTTTATGCTTTTTCTCGTTGAAATCTCGTCGAGTAAAAGTACGCTGTCTTTTTGCTTCTCTGTCTTGTTTTCTAGATAATTTTTCAGCAACAGGAAAAATTTCTCATCGTATCCACAGGACGAATCGATAAGAGAAAGATATCTAGAAGAAATGCATTTGTAATTAATAAGCTCGTGAGCGTGCAAGCAATGATTAATAAATTAGAGGATTTCGTATTCCATAGGATTTTACAAAATTGGCAATGATACGAATTCCTAACCGTCTGATTGTCCTTGTACAAGGGAGGGGCATGTAATTGGTTTCTCTTAAGAAATTGTAGGCTTTAGGTGACTTCATATGCAGTAATAAAGCGGTGAAAATCCATTCATCTGAGTTGCGGTTTCCTTGATTGCCTTTCCGTTTCGATGCCTTCATAATTTCTCGGATCAAAATATGTGAATGTTGGGGTACATTTTCATCCAGCAAAATGTCGTCCAATTTATTCTTGGAAATGTTCTTCATTTCTGATTTAGATGTTTTCAATTCGCTCTTCGATTTTCCGATAATTTTCTTGAAGCGCAATGCTCTACTTCTTTGGGTATAAAACTTCGATCGCATTCGTTCAAATGCTTGCTTCTTCTTTGTCGAGGCTTTCGCCTGAATTCTCTCAACGCTGCCTTTTTTCCGTAATCGATACGTTTTCTGTTTAATTGTTCTTTTCAATTTTTTGCAAAGTAAGCATGTTTTACCTGAAAAAATTTAGAATAAAACTTATCATCATCATTATTATTCTAATCATTCATACAATCGTACTTACTATCTCCTTTTAAGACTAAAGAACATTCCACATGCCTATATATTGACATCTCATCCTGATAATAGTATTTACTTTCGAATTTACAAGTCGGAAAATCACCCGAGCAAACTTTTAGAGTAATAACTTTTTTTACAATGGATTCTAATTCTCCAATACTCCCTACTTTTTTGGGACATTCTACCGATCAAGGATCCAGTTTTTTCCTCATGATTGCTATTCTGATGTTTAAATCTTTTTAAATTACTATTTGCTTTAAAGAAATAATTTTTATCTCACTTTCTATATTTTTTAAGATTTGTTCGCTAAATACTACGCAAGGTACATCTCTAGAGATTTCACATTTCGACCATGAGAGCGGTAAATTTGAGTTTTTTGTGTTAATAATGTCATCAAATGTTAATGACAGATGCGCATCTTCTATTTCACATCTTTGACTTAAATAAACAGTTGGAATCGATTCATGGAATATATTTGTTTGCTGCTCTTCCGATTCTATTCCAAATGGATGATTCGCCTTAGTTGGATCTTTATTTTGGGCAGTATTAATTTCGGCTTTGCTTAAACTAGAGCCACTAGCATCACACGTACTAACTCCGGAACTGTTGGTCGGCGATACATTTTCTGTTGTCGAATAATCATGTTCACAAAGAAGAAAGTGTGGGGCATTTTGAGTACTCGACTGCTTGGAATTATCGGTTAATTGACTGGCTTCATAAAACGGCAAACTTCCTTCCCGCAATTTTGGTCTTTTGTAATTATGTATAAAAAATGTCATTAAAAATACATATTTCGAATTATAAATGTGTAGTTGAATTATATTTGTATCCTCATAGATAATATTAAAAATGTATTAACCGTGCTAATATATAATATTATCTTTATTATATTTATCTTCTATTGGTCGCTTCCGAATTATATCCGCTGAATCGAAATGTTTCGAACAAACATTTTGTTTCTGTTTCAGTTCAAAATTTGGACGTGCAATAGCTTCTTCCCACAATTTTAAACGAATCAAGTTTCGAGGAACCGAGAAAAAGTACACGTCTTTCTCGCAAATATCTCTATTCGATTTGCAATTTGGAATAATGCAGCGTTGTGTCATGTTGAAAATTTGAATTCCGTAACAAATTGTCGCCCCTGATGTGAAAGAGAATAAACAAAACAAGAAACGAATGAGGTAAACTGCCGAGTAAGTACAATAAAAACTGCTAAAAACAAAAGAAAATGATAAAAATCTGTTTGCAATTATGAGATTGTACGGAAAAGTACAGAAAAATACATTTTAAAAAAAGACATGCCGATTAACTACGAGAATACATACGAGAAAATGCAAAAAATACCATGAATTGCCAAAAACTGCGGAAAATACAAATTAAAATACAAAAAACTGCGAAAAAAGCGTCAAAAGGTGAACTGCAGGTACAAAAATGTGCGAAACGTTAGCAGATAAGAAAAAACGCTTTACAATATACAATTGGAATTTTCGTACTTCTCGAACTTTCTGAATTCTTTTTCAATTTTTTACATTTTTTCATTTTTCTGCAGCTTTTTATGACTTTTGGCACCTTCCCTCACAAAAAACCACTTCTGGCCACTACTGACCACTAAAGTGGTCAAAAGTGGTCAGTAGTAAAATCGCGTAGTAGTGGGCAGTAGTAGTACTGGTGCAGTAATGGTAAATAGTGGTCATTAGTGGCCAAGAGTGGTAAGTAGTGGGCAGTAGTGGCCAAGAGTGGTAAGTAGTGGTCAGTAGTGGCCAAGAGTGGTAAGTAGTGGTTAGTAGTGGCCAGGAGTGGTAAGTAGTGGTAACTTAAAAGTAAAAACAATATAAATATGTGATATGCTTTCTTTATTTGTACTTAATAATTATTAGAGTATTAGAATATTAGTTATAAGTTTTATTTAAATTTTCCTTTTCTTCCGGTTATCCAACCACTGCTTCCTTTTTTCGAGGTTTCGCTTCTTCGGCAACGCATTGTTACACTTAGTTTTTACTTTTGCAACAGTAAGTTGACTGACTTCATCCTCAGTCATCGAAGGAAATTTCGAGTGCACATAATCTATACATCACAGAAATTACGAATAATTATTGAAATGAAATACATTATCACTTTAACTCGTATAAAAAATATTAATACCTTTAATAACTTGAACGCGCAGGGGATCTAACTTTTCTTTCGCTGGTATGTTGTTGGCGAGGTTGCATGTTGCTCCGGTGATCGAATGAGTCCTGAGCTCTTCTACTGAGAAAAGTAACTTTATTAGGTCGTTCGTCAGGGAGCATGCCTTTAAATGAGGGTCCGAAAAGCATAACCGACGCTACGCTTGGAACGTGTAGAAGCATTGACCAAAACTGGCAAATCGTGAGTTAAAAAAAAAAGTTAAAAAACAGCACAGTAAAAATACAGTCATACAAAGGACATTGGGGCGCATGTTTTTTGTATGTAACATCTTTTCATAACATCATTATTTCTCGAGAGAAAAAAATTAAAACTCGAAATTTTTTTCATTACAAATCGATAGTTTTCAAAACTTGAATCGCGAAATCTCAGCTAAATATTAACGAAATGCTTCGAAATTAGAAACCTGAGCTCAACACACTCCACTATTGCCAATAAAGTGGTCGAACGTGTCAAAATTGTTAAATGATTGTTGTTATTCAATTGGAAATGAGCGCCGGTCGAACTCCATGTTTTCGAAAATTCCCTATGCGGGGAAGTTTCGAATGGTTAAAGTTTAGAAAAGATTCCATCGGAAAAGTTTTTCGTAACCGTTTGAAGAAGTTTTTGAAGAAATTTGTGATCGATTCGAACAAAATTGAAAGAGTAATCGATTTATTAAACAAAACGCTCGGCGCGCGGTATGGCCGTGCATAGCGCTTACGGCATAATCGGCCTCATTTTTATTTTGAACGTTATTTCCGACGAAAATAACTGTTGGAATTAAAAATTAAAATATATATTAATATTATTTCTCATTGTTCATTAATGATTTGAAGAAAACATGGCATCGATGAGTCAAAATTTCTACCGTTTCGCGGAAATTTATTTTTAGCGTATTTTAGGCACTCGCCGAATAGACAAGTCTGAACATGTTTGTGCAAGCTGGGCGTTGCAAGTTGCGCGTCAACTTGTTTGTTCCTATTTTATTCACTCGGCCGAGAATACTGTCACTGTATAGATCGGAGCTCTGAATTCAAAATTCAAACTTATATCTAAAGCACATTTTCAAATTTAATAAAAATTATTGGATATAGTTCGCAGTAATTCGAAAAGCCATAAGTCAAAATATTTAAAATTCTCCGCAATATTATTGAATATAAAATTGGCAAATGGCTACAAATGAATATTTACAAATTGGACGAAAGAGATCAAGGAATGAAAAAGCATGGAAATCTAATATTGTAAAAAAATCTCGGAACAAGGTATATTTTAAATTAAAGTTTCGTTCACCTGTTTTTTTTTCTTCATACATCAAAATTTGAATCGGAAATTTATTTAAAACAACTATTATTAGGGAGAAGAGTACGTTTCTCGGACGTCGGGGGAAACAATCGCTAAAAAAGAGTTCAAAGTTTCTGACTTCTGCTGTTCGAAGAAATGTTTTAAGAAAATCGAGGCTTCTCATCAACGCAGGCTGTATGAGCGATTCTGGCAACTAGCTGATTATAAAGCTCAAAATGTTATGCTTAGCAGTATTGTTAGGAAAATTTCTTCTCCAAACAATAATAATGGTAAAAACAAAAATCGTCGATCGGAATATCGGTTTATTTCTTATGAAAACGATGAAATCGTGTCTTGTCAGAATTTTTTGTGCAAAGTGATCGGCATAACCAGATCACGTTTCATATCTGCGCAAAATAAATTAGAAAATAACGAGTGCCTAGGTGATGAGCGCGGGGGTCAGAATCGAAAGGATTTCGTAAAATTAACTGGAGAGGTGAAAAACTTAATACACGAACACTGCAATAGTCTGGCACACGAAGAATCGCATTACACCAGAGAATCTTCGAAATTGCAGTATTTTAAGGAATCTGGGTTGAATCTACATTATTTATACAAAAACTTTGTCGAGTATTACAAAACAGCGACCGGCAATGATAGAGCTCCTATTGGAAAATTCACATATTCCAAATATTTCGATCACTTTGTGAATTTTTCGTTTCATACTCCTAGAACAGATGTTTGTAATGATTGCTATCAATATGAGAAGCTCGGGAAAGAAAACAGCGATGAAGCTGTGTCGAATAGGAATAAAGTTAAAGAATACAAAGAGCTTGAAAAAAAAATGTTGTCTACATCCGACAGAAATTTATGCTTAGAATGCGACTTTGGGCAAAATCTTCCGCTCCCGAAAATTCCAGCAACCTTACAATTTTATTTACGTTTGATTTGGTTGATGATTTTCAATGTTCACGTTTACGGCTCTGACTCCAGGAGTTGTATGTTCACGTTTTTAGAAGGATATTTTTAAAAAGGAGGTTACACCGTTTTCAATTTCTTATGGTACGCAATACGAGAAGAATTAAAATTATAATGTTATGATAAGATCTATCTGTTCTCCGATGCGTGTGGTGGACAGAACCGAAATTACAATATGATGGTCCTTTTATCGCTTTTATCATCAAAATTAGAAATCGAAATTAATCATCTGTACCCGGTAAAAGGACACTCATATTGCCAATGCGACCGGAATTTTGGATTATATGGCCAGAAAAAAAAAATGCGTGAAACAATTGAAACGGAAAAAGATTACTTAGAACTCATAACAAGCGCGAAAACTCCTCCTTTTTGATGGTGCAATCAACAGATTTTGATATGAAAGATTATGAGGGAATGATTAAGAAACAATTTAAGATCCCCAAAGGTGTCCAAATTAGTAAAGCGGTTAAACTGGATTATTTTCCAAACGGCCAAGTGAACTTGTATGAAAACTATAATGACAAACCACTCACATTTATTATTGAAAGATCTGTCACATATGACGATTTCGAAAAAGCAGCGAAACCTGCCACGTTAGGAATAACACCAGAAAAGGTGAAAGATTTAAATGCGCTTCTGGGTTTCTTAAGTAAAGAAGGACAAGAACATTTCAAAGATTATCTAAGCAGGGTCCCAATTCAGGCAACAACAAAAAAGCGCAAAGAAAAGACAGTTGAGAAACAAAACACGAAAAAAAAAGGTAGTGCAAAAAAAAAGAAATTAGTAAAATCGCACTAAAGTAAAATGTTTGTAAAATGCTTGTAACAGCGAAAAATTTTGATTTGTTTATTCTTTCATTTTAGCTGAGAGAAAATTGTAATTTTTAAAAATTACCGAGTTAATACGTGTTTTCATACGTTTTTGTTATTAATAAGTATTTATGTAAAACGGAATATTATGATATAATTATTAATCTGTCGGAAAGAAAACCGAAGTCTATATTTTTAAACGAAGAACTTAAAAAGTGCATAATATAAATACTTTGTGAGCAAAACGGCTGTACTAGTTCTATAAACGCAATTATAACTAGCGAGAGCTTGTAAAATGAGTAATTGATCAAAAATTGTTC